>JARVGP010000051.1:0-113339 GCA_029876185.1 Mansonella ozzardi | reverse complement strand
TTTTTTTTTTTTTTTTTTTTTAAGAATCGAATAACTCATTTCTTCTTATTCCAAGATTTTCAAGCATTATTGAAAAGTTCATCAAACTAATCAATATGGTCAGTCAACATTCATTCAATTCCATTCCATATCTTATCCAAAAGGTCAAAGTAAGCAATTTGTCTTTTCACATGCAAGCAAAGTGACAGATGGAAAAAAAGCTTTTCCGATTTGATGATAAATGTGTAGAGAGATAGCAAAGATAATGGAAAATAAAAGGATAGTTTGGTATTTGTTTAAATTTGAATTATTTCAGTAAATCGAAATTTCGCATTTTTCACATCCGCCGATGTTTTTTCTTCTTCACATCGCCATATCACATACACAAATAATGATGCTAGAAAAATTTTCTTTTGAAAAAAATAAATTTCAGTCAAAAAGCAAACATTTAGTAATGCTTATTAATTTAATGACCGTTTTAATTTAAGCATATTTTAATACACATAGGCGCTTTTTGTTAAAATTGACACAATATAACAACAAAGTTTTACAATCGAGAAGTTTCAATAATTAAATAATTAAGTTTTAAATTGTTGAACAATCAAATATTATATTGCTTACGCAAATTGTTGACTAATCTAATTTTGTTACTGAAAATAAATAAATTTTTTCGTTGTTTCATCTTTTATTGATCGTTTGTCGTTGTATTAACAAGTATGATATTGGTTGATTAAAAAAGTTTTTTTTTTCCAATAAATTATTGGTAAGTAAGGTAGTGGTAGATTAAATAATTTAAAATTTTTGCTCATTAAAGAAATTGGTATTGTTTATGTCACTTGTTAATCTTTCACGATTGTAATTATCACACATTGGAAGAATTGTGTGGCAATTAAAAAGTGCAAAATAATTAACACGAAATAATTTAGGCGGTATTAAAGATAACATTTGTAAGCATTTAGTTAGTCTTTTAAAAATGAATCAATTTAAAACCTGTTAGAGTTATTTCAATGTTTTCTTAAAAATCTTCATTCCATGCATCACTTTGCTTTTTCATCATTTTTATTCAATTAATTTCTGGTCTTAATTTGCCCAAAATTAGCTCAAATTGAATAAATAATCATTTATTTAAGCAATTATTCATTTAAATCCCTGATCAATTCATTTTATTCTATATTTCTATAATTTTCATTAAGACAACAAAAATGTTTGTTCATTTTATTTTCCTTTTTTATTTACAAAATTTTTTATTTCATTCTTTTTTTCTCTTTCCCTTCCTTTTTCTCTCTCTCCTTTTCCTTCTTTCAGCATCTTCAATGTAAATCAAAAGAAAAAAAAACTCCGGTTTATTTCTATTTTGAGGTAAAAATTGGTGCTTGAATTTTTTACTCACATCTTACAAATAGTCATTCAAAATGCAAATGTGCTGCTGCTTTATTGTATGAGCGAAGCATTTACATTTCGTTGTTAGTTTCCGGAAAACGGATTTAGAAATGTTTACATTAAGCCAATCTCTTTCTGAATTACCCCTTACTATTTCTGTTAATTATAAATAGTCTTTGTTGTAAACTAACCTTAACCCTTAGCAATTATCCGAAAATTTAGCTTATTGTCAATAGAACTAAGCAAGGCAATTCCGGCTGGACTTTTAGTTCGACCATACTGAAAGCAATATTGACCATACATCTACTCTGTCAGGTTACTTCATACATTTCATATATTTTATATTTATTTCATTTCGATACAAATGTAATCTTTGTTTCAAACGATGAAAAAGTGACTTCATAATAGAAAATTACTTTTTTCAAAGTAATAAAGTAAAAACTTCATATGAACTTTATTTGCTCATCATTCTGCCTCATCATGACAAATTAAGAAATTTTCATTTCATTACTTCGCAAACTTCAAATATCAAAAAATCTTATTTGTTCGAGTAAAATTTTTTGCCCGTGAAAAATTCAATAGAATAATTTCTAAATTAATTTAGCAAATCTTTTATGCTACTTTAAAATTTGCAATGCTTATTTCTTTTCATATAAATTCACATTTCTTTTTATTTAACTGGATATTTCTCTTCATTTAAAAGTTCATATTTCTCTTCATATAACTTCTTCAATGGTGTTATTTCCAAATAAAAACATTTATTTTAAAAACTTCATAGTACACTGTGATGATTGTTTAATTCTGAAATCGTAAAAAAAGCTAAAATGATTGCTTCTCATTTTCATTAAAAAAAATTACCTTTTTACATTTAAAATTTATTAACAAACTACAATTTCATGCAATAAAATTTGTGGAAGCATTTATAATTTAAATTTGATTTTTTTTGCTTTTTTTTTTGTAAAATGAATTCTTAATCTCTGCTTTTATCATTTCGTCCTGTCCTACCATTTTTCCTATCCATTTGTTATCTCCAAACATGACAAATTTGTCAAACTTCTTACCTTCAATCCATCATGGAATCAAAGCTTTAATTAAGCATGAAAAATCTGGGATCTCCATGGTGAGCTTGGCCATTGCATTTTTCCGTTCGGCTGACTCATGTGGCTATCCGAATGGGACCAGCCAATAGCAAAATTTTTGTTCTTGGGGACAGCCTCCGCGCTTCTCCGCTTTGGTCTCAGAAATGTGATGAATCCTCGGATAGTTCAAAATTTTTTAAAAATTTTCGAAAATTTATTGCGTCAAAGCTTGTACCTTATGAAAACTGGATCAAAGCTATTGATTTGTCATAATTTCGGTCATGATTGTACAAGACTCTGACAACATTGATAAATGCTTAAATTTGAACTCCCTTTTGCTAAATCTTTTCTCATTTTATTGAATTTTAATAGTTTATCATTTCTTTTCTTGCTACTAATGTTAGTAAGTGCAAAAGTATAAGAAAGTTTTTGTGAAATTTGATACGCTATGGCAATGAAAGCACTTAATACTACTGATATATTGCATTTCTCATCCTTCGATGCATTTTTAATTCTCTTCTTTATAATTATCATCACTCATATCACTATCACTATTATTATTTATCATTCCTAATATCGCTACTGTCCTATTTGTCTCATCAAAATTTTCATTAATTTCATCATTACTGTAAAACTATTATTGTTATGTTAGTAATCTCATTACTATTAATTATTTCTACATCATTGCTGCTAATGTGTTTAATATTATTGTTGTTTGCGTCAAAAGTAGTAATAGAATTGAAATTTTTAAAAACTGAACTTGAATTTTCCTGAAATTCATCATTATTCATAGCATTCGGAACGAAAAGGTTTGCTTCAAATTTGTGTTGAAATAAATTTCTTTCTTTAAATCATTGATACTGTATCTGTTTAAAATTTTACCAAAAAAAATGATTTTTTTTTGCTCTGAAATTTTGATTTTGTATGAGAAAAAATTACTGAACTAATTACTGAACAAAAGATTGAATTAAAATTTCTTTCTTTCGCTTTTTCTCGTTTAAAACTATTTTCTCCTTTTTATTGGCAAAAATTTCTCGTTTAAAATTATCGATTATCTTTTTTTTAATTTTTTTCCAAAAAAAATTTTTTTACAACTTAAACTCTGCTGTAAATTTATGACAGCTGTAAATTTTATTTATATGACATCTTGCTGCAAAAATCATTCGTTCAAACAGATTAGTCTCTTAATTAATCATTGTAATTAATCAGAATATTCATTGCCATGTCATATAGAGCATATGAGACAAAAGTTAGCAAAAAAAGGCCACAAAAATTTTAAATTTAATTTCATCTATTTCATTAGGTCCAAAATCGAAATTTAATTTCAAACATATCCATACCACTCTTTACATATATTTGATCAACGCTTGCAAACATGTGCAGCAATTTAAAAAAAAGAAGTCATTTAATTTTTTATTTTTCTTTTTGATCTGATTGAATATTTTGTAAAGTAATTACTTTTAAAGCAATTTGGTGGACAATTTGAATGCCTTTAAATGTATTCGTATCATACTTCAATGAATTGAAATGAATTCGTTTGATTTTTACCTCCTCTTTCTCATTCTCTCTCTCATCCTTTCTCTGTTTCTATTAAAAATTTCTCTCCGAATTCTTTTCTAATTTATCTAAAAAAATATTTTATTAAGGAATGAAATTAACAAATTTCATCGTTGAGAATTTTTCTTTGAAATAAACTTTCTCATGCATCATTGTCCAGTTGTGATAAAAAATTTTTCAAAAATTATGCGATAGCAGCAAAATGGACAAATCAAAAATTTATGCTTTATTTGAGTAAAGCTCAAATTTGAGCTTTACTCAAATAAACGATAAACCGACCCGATAAACCGTTCTATCAGTTTGTGAAATCCTCTTGTGTGAAATTTAATATTGTGAAATTTAATAAAATCATTAAATAACTTTAGCCCATAGAATAGTTCATTTTTTCATTACCAAGTAAGTTAGAATCGTAATTCTCTTCGAATACTTTTTGTTGAAAATTAAAAATCGATGGCAATTCTTGATCCAAATTAAATTCTTGATCTACATAATTTCAAATAATATAATAATTCATTTTTGTCTTTACTTCTTCTTCACTTCCTTTTTTACAATAAAATCAAAAAAAATTTAAGATTTGAGAAAAGTAAATTAAATTTGAAAGAAATATATCGTTAACAAGAATAGTTTATGTTGATCGAAGCAAAGGCAAAAATGAATTATTATATTATTTGAAATTTCTCCCAAATTTTAAATTTTTTTTGATTTTATTGTAATCAAGAAAAATTCATAAACCAATATTAACGATATACTTGCACTAGTTGGAATAAGATATGAATTAGTTAAATGAAGTGTATTGTTGGTTTATGTTTAATGGGTCATTAATAATTGTCAATGTAATAGTTTGTCAATCATTACGGTCAGTAAGGATTTTGTTGACAAATTTAGCATATTAAATGATTATTAATCATCAGTCAACTGTTGACTGAATTTCTTATGCATTTTATAATTCACAACGAATTCATTCATTTTTAACTTTTCTCCTGGCACTTGCTATTCATGTTACAATTATTTTAGTTTAAAATTACAATAAATGATTTAAAATCGCAATGGTGAAATTCGAACGCAAATATTGATCTATTAATATTTCAATTAGTTTTATGCAGTATCTTTTATTATTTTTATAATTTAAGCCTTTAAGTTATATATTGTGATTTTCTAATCTGTTAATAATTAATCAGAAATAATCCATCTATTTAATGGCTCGGGAAAATTGAATCAGTGCAAACCAACATTATTTTAATACAATTAAATATCAAAGATACGAAAGCAGAGAATGTATCATTGTTTTAAATTCTGTTTTAGCAAATGAAAATTATTGAATATTCGTTAAAGAATTTTTTGGTGACAGTAGCGTTGACCGTTCCTCAGATGTCATTATTTTCTTGTTCAAAAAATTTTGTCACTTTCTGGAACAATTTTTCTTTTTTCATTTCCTCTAATTATTTTCATTTCCTTTTCATTTTTTGTACATAAGAAGTGTTATAGTTAAAGAATGTTTAAAATTAAATTGAAATAAACTTACGAAAATGATGGCAATTATTAAGTTTCATTTTTTTGACCTTTAAAATTGTCCGAAGAGAAGAAAGTTTAAATTGAGGTTAAACATAGTTTTTCAAAACATATTTATTTTTTGTAAACACCAAATTTTCAATTCCTGTTCATTTTATTAATCAATATTTTAATTGCACAATACATCATTTTCTTTATCATTTTTTTCTTCAGATTCCAAAATTTTTCATTTTATAGAACGATGGAATTGCGGTCTGAATTTAGGTCAAAGGATTTGTCAAACGCTTAAAAATCTTATCTGATTTATCTGATAGCAATAGATCTGGCTTGCACAGTGATTATTCGATTTAAATTACATAAACTTCAATTAGTATCGTGTAATTTACTGCTCGAAAATTTCGACAAATATTCGTTAGAATAAATTTACCATTATACTATCTTTCATTTTTATAATTTTTTGCAAGTTGCTGTAAGCTATAAATTTCAGTGAAATTTTAAAAATTACACTTTGCGAAATTGGGACAAACCAAGGAGGAAATTCAACGATGAATAGCAGCCGAAATGTTGAAGATAATATGAGAAATATTAGAGGCGGTTGGCTTAATACACCACGGCAGTACCGTTCGGTAGCATTTGGTACATGGAAAGTTGGTGGTGCACGAGAACTGTCCATTAAGCGTGGTATTTCAGAAGGTGAAGGACAGTTAGTTCGGTTAGTAAGATTTGCTTTTTTTCCGGTTGGCCTTCATTTCATTCAAGTTCAAATTTCATTGCCTGATATCGTATGCTTTTGGCAGAGATATACTAATTGATCATTAGATCGAAGCTATAAGCGACAATTGATCTTTGCCATCCCGCGAAATCGTTGCACATTTTATTTTATTATATTTTATGTGTATTTCATATTTAAAGTTCAATATTGGGTCATTTTGATCAAAAAAGTATTTGCACATTTTTATAATTAATTAAAAACATGAGATTCATTGCAGTTAATAAAAGTTTTAAGAATAGATCAGTACATAAGTATTAATTTGATTTGCGCTTTTTACAAAACAAACCATAAAATAATGCCATTTTGTTTGCATCAAATGCTTCCAATTTAAAAATTCCTAAAAGGTCGCACCGTTAAGCTTAATTGCATAGACTCGTTGCAACGATAATCAGTCGGAAGCATTTTTTTTAGTGGAACATTTCAAGTGAAAAAAACAAAAGGAAAATGATTTGTCAGTTTATTTTTTTGAGCAAAAGAAAAAACTTTCCGAAAATTTTTCTACCAACAATCATTTCATATTCTTTTTATGCTTTACACTTCATAGAATTCAAATTGTTCGTTCAATTCTCACTAATTGGAACATTCGAAATTATCGCCAATTATTTATGAAAATCCTTTTAATTTCTGAAAAAGAAACCGGTAAAATGCATTTAGACGTTGACCCAGCATAACCATTAACTATTATTTAAAAAAATCACAGCTGAAAATGTAGCATTTATTTCAACTAAAACTCAGTTCGATCGCTCGTAATATTGTTGTTGCTGTCGTGAACTTCTTGTGAGAGGTCGATGCTTAGCCAATATTCTTCAACGTTTACACTAGGAATATTGTGTTGAATTGAGTTTGTATGGTTGGATTGAGTTGCGGGAACACCTCGCCTCGGGCACCAAAAATTTCTGATCCGAAAAATCCATTTTTTGCTTAAATTTCGTACTTAATTTAATGACAAACAATTGCATGTCAGCTTATCAATTGATGTCATAAAAATTAGCTTTTAGATGGAAAAGGTAAAGCTTCATTTGTGTTCCTAGAAAGATTTATTCAAGCATCGAGAATCAATCGCAATCTAGGATATATAGAAATATCACAAATTGAAATTGTCAAGTTATTTATCAAATTTTTTTTAAAACATTAACATTTAGATTTATTGATTTTTTAAGCATAAATTTTAATAATTAGTTAACATTGAAGAGAGGGAAATTGTGCTATGATAGAAAAGTATTAACTATAAAATATTTCTTTATAATTTATGTGCAGCTTAAATTACACTAAAACCTTTGCTTCACATTCCATTACTTCCTCGATCTCTTTTCTACTGTCAATCAAGTATGAAATACTTTAAAAGCATTTTTAAATTTATTTTGCACTTGCTGAAATATTATTTGAAAATTTTCGAAAGAAAATATGAAAAGGTGAGGAAAAATGAATTAAAAGAACACAGGGAAAAATTGAATTTGAAAAACTTCAATGAAGACTTAAAATGTTCATCATTTTAAAAAGTATTGTTGTAATTATTGGGATGCATATATTTCCCACATAGAAAAATTTGAATTGAAATTTAAATCTAATTTTTAAAATACCAACTCTGTTAAATCTAATTTTTAAAATTGCAACTGTGTGGGTAAATAACTGTAAGAATATGATGTAAGTATGATGCAAGTTGTAAAATGAAATTTGTCATCTAGTATGTTCCTCAAACTTGCAAACTTTTAATTGCCAGGAACACTGACGTAAGCATAGATGAAATAGAAGTGAATCATTGATTTCATCTCTACCGTTTTCATTCAACCTATCACTTGCTACATCATTTGTCAGAGAAAAAGAATGAATTTTTATTAAATTTTGTTAAATTTTCCTAAATTCGAATCCAATTTTAGACCTAAATTTTGCATCTAGTATTAATTGTGCCATATTATTAAACAAAATCAAAAAGTAGCAGCGAATTCGAATTTTATTCATTTTCAAAGAAATCCATCCATCAACAACAATTGCTGGAGAATTTCGTTGGAAAATTAATAAAATTTTTTGTAAAAACATATAAAAGTCACTTAATTTAATACCTTTTTAATATCATTGAAAAAAGAGAACGGTCAATTTGTTATAATTGCTAAAATTCATCCATTTTAAATTTCAAATTTGAAATTACTTGCATATTGAATGGTTTAAATTGGTTCAAATTTGAATTTCGTTACCAGCGATTTTCATCCATTTATTGGCCCATTACTTTGCTCATTTATTTGCCACATAAATTTCAAAATTTTAAATAAGTTATTTTTGTTCAAGTGGAAAAATTGAAAGAAAAAATTCTTGTGAAATTGATCACAGTATTGCGTCGATCGATAGCGGCCTGATAATAGGCCGGGGAAGATCGTATCGTGACATCAAATTGCTTGTCGTAGAAATAATACACTTTATCTTTTTCCTGTCGTTCTTTCTTCCTGCTGTAGTAAAAATAACGATATATGGCGGAAGAAATAGCGAAGACTAAAAAAATACAGGAAATTATTGAATAGAGAATAAAAGAAAGGAAAAGATAAAAGTGAGTTCATTTCAGGTCAATTGTCAAAAGAGTTAAATGTTGGCGTTAGAAAAAGAAAAAAACAAAAACTTTGAATTATTTCAATTTTTTTTTGCTTTTTTTTGACAAAATTTATTTATTTTCAGTTTATAAAATTCATTTCATAAATTTGAAATAATTAAAAATTGAAAGTGATAAGAAGCGAAGTGATAATTTAATATCAGTTTATTTTCTGGATTAATTCCTACTTCTTCGGAATTTGTACTTTTATCTAGAAGTATTTAAAAGAAAAACAATTCTAGCATCGAACATAGATACAGTAATCTACAAAAAGCGGAATTGTTATGGTAAACATTTGGCCGTTGTAAATTAAACATCAATGATTCATTTGAGATTAATCTTATTTCTAAACTTTTTGTAAGAATTTTATAAAGGAAAAAAATAGTTACATATTAAGAAATTAAAAAAAAAATTAAAAATGCATTATTTCTAATTTTAGTTAATTTTTACACATTTCATTTTGTTTTTTTTTTTTATGACGAATTTAAACTAATCGATTCATTTAAAGAAACGAAGTAGGCGAAAATAGGGACAAAATGATTGTGAAGAAGTGGAAGAAATGAAAAATGTCATTTGTGTTGAATATTTTGAATTCCATGTTTTATTTTCATTGTTTGTTTTCTCGTGATAAATTTAATTAGAATTGATGAAACTTAATTTTTTTAAGAAAATCTTTTCTTTTCTTTCATTGAAGAAAACACTGATGATGAAAAATTCCCAATGTTCATTGTCAGTTTTAGTTTTAAAATAGAAAAATTTTGGATTTTAACTTCTATCATGTTTTATTTGAATGAAACTAATGTTAATTATTAATTATTGTCAGCTATTAATTGATATATTTGCGAAGAACTATTTATAGTGATTATTTGTGTATCGTGATCTTTTAACTTCATTAAGACACGTGCTATACTAATTCATTCTATTCCATCATAAAATTCAATCAGTCCAAATATTGTCAACAACAAATGCCAGTGTAAGGTCATTTATTGTCACATTATCGCTAATGTATAAACATTCTCTTGTGAACGTCAACATTCTCGATTTGTACAAATTTCTCTGATAATTGTCGACATTAAAATAGCTTCTAAATTTATTGATATATATTATATGTGTTAAAACTTAATTTAAAATTTTTTTGTTTTTAAATATGTAAATTTTTATTTGTGATTGATGAGTAGTAATAATGTGACAATATTTTGATAAGTACAAAGTGCAAGTTTTGTCATCTATTCAATGGCGCTGGAAAGTTTTTGAACAAACTTTTTTGAAGCGATTTTTATTTGTCAATTTTATTGAAACCAACAATTCGTGCGAAGAATTTTTCGCACAATTTTTTTCTCAGTAAATTCGTACATCAAAATAGAAATTTTGTTGTTTTAAATTGCATTAATTAAGAAATCTTGATCAAAGGGTATGTGAGTCAATTGCTGATAGCAATTGTTATAAAATTATAATCACTTTTCCTTTACATTTGTTACAAAAATTAACATTTAACAAATATTCCAATTTCTTTCAAACTTCTTTTTGTTAATATTATTTTCAAATTAACTTAATAACGAGTTGGATTTTTTAAGAAAACTTCATAATCATTCTGAATGATGGAATTTCATAAATTAACTGCCTAATCGGACCATTCTTGCTAAAACCTCTGTTCATGTTTTTTTTTTTTTAAATTTTATTTTAATTCTAAACTGATTATTCTAACAATATGATTTTTTTTCGTTAAACATA
This sequence comes from Mansonella ozzardi, assembly GCA_029876185.1. Taxonomy (NCBI): domain Eukaryota; kingdom Metazoa; phylum Nematoda; class Chromadorea; order Rhabditida; family Onchocercidae; genus Mansonella; species Mansonella ozzardi. The sequence continues at coordinate 102,754 of JARVGP010000051.1, read as the reverse complement.
ACAGATATATGATTTTGACCTTGCCCCCAAGATGTCGCATATGACAATTTTTATTGACTGAATTGACATTCAAATCAATCTTAGCAACTTATTGAACCTAATCAATCATTAGTTTCATATTTCCAAATATTTTCTTTATATTGTTACACTTAATTCAGTTATTCTATTTTAAATTTGAGTTCAATTATTGTTATAGCTCAAATAGAATTGAATGATTTGCTGTTGTTATCACCAGTTGATATGAATGTTTACGCTAACAATTTTGTTAAATAATTCTACTGGTTTTTTTCTCCTTTCCTTCCTTCAGTAATGTCATAATTGATTATTACAATTATTATAACTATTATTTTATTTAATAATAACTTTGATAGTCAATATTTAACAGAGACGAAAAATTCCATTACCTTTCAAATAGTATCATTTGTACTCTCGTCTGGAGTAGAGCAGAACAACACGTTGCCACTTAGGATATTATTCTCAAACTTTTATTAAAGTGCAATTTTCTAAATTTACAACTACTTATTCACTCCATGGCATCAATTCACTTCCTAGTCCATCCATTAGAGCAATTCACTGGCGCAAACATATCTTGAAATTATTAAATTTTTAAGTCCGAAAATAATTTCGAATCATTGCAAGATGTGTAAAAGTTTATTACTGTTATTTACTTCCAATCTAATACTGAAAGATTGTTATAAGAGTGAACGAAAAACATCACGTCATCAATTTTCATATTTACTTACTGAAATGTATGAGAAAGTAGCTTTGTGCGTTCACGTACGTTAATAAAGCTAAGCAAAAATACAATTTTATCACGCTTTCACGTTTTTCACGCTTGTTGAGGAAGTTATATAAAAATATTCACTTTGTCGTGCATTCACATTCTTTTATGAATTAAATGAAATACGAATGTTAATGAAATTTATTTTATCTTCTTATAGAGATGAATTTCATCACTTTGCCAGTTATTTTTTTTGAATGAAAAATTTCTAATAATATAGGGATTGTGAAGAGAAAAGAAATAATTGATTATCGATAGAGCTGGGAATCCAAATAATAAATGAATTTAAATTTCAAATTAAAACTCACCATATTGGAAGATATTTAATCACTTTATAACATTTTCATTACTTTTCATATCTCAGAACACTTGTTTTATCTACAATAAGTTTTATTCCTTTCCATTTCATTATTTTCTTTGATAATATAATTTAAACTGCGAATACTCAAAATTTATTCAATCGAACACTTCATTAAATTTTATATTTATATTTTATTTCAACGTAATTTAGATTCTTTCAGATATCTTTCATTTTTGTTTTACTCTTTGTTTTCTTCTTTCGCGTTTTCTCTATGATAAAATTTGATTCACTGATAATATCATTGTTAATTTTTATTTTTGTTTTTGGAAGAGAATTTACTTTCTTTCTTTCATTTATATTAAATAATATAAATATTTGTAAATTTCTTTCTCAAACAGTTTTTGAACTGATATAGGCAAAGAAGCGCAAGCGATCCGCTCATTTTCATTTAATTAGGAAGATAAAATGATGAATGATTTCTGAAATTTTTGCATATTTTAAATCTTTAAAACGTCCAAGGAATCAAATGACTCATTTCTGACTTAGGCCTTCAACTGACTATAAATTCGCAAGCGATGTGTCTTTAGGCCTATTTAATGTTTTAAAAATATGCCAGTTTCTCTTTTTTGTTGAATATGATATTATAAAAAGTAATTTCACCCAGTGGGATTGCAATAGGACAAAAAGTAATTATACCTAATAATTTTAACTAATACCGCAAGGGTTATCTCTTAAGCGTAATTTTGATCTGATCTGAAATGTTTTCCAATTTAATTTTCCCTTATATCATTAACATGGAAAGATGAAGTAAAGAAGTAGTGGATGATGAAAGTGCAATAGAGGAGCTATGACTCGGTTGCAGTTTGTAGATGAAAAAGCTTCAGCTAATTGTTATCCTGTTTTTCTTAAGAATTTCATTCATATATTTTTTTTTTCGCTTTAAGATAGGACCTGCAAATGACTTAAAGTTAGAAATGTGAAACTTGAAAATTTAAAAAAAAAATTCGCTTTGTTAGAAAATGCATTCTTATGTCTTATTGCTGCTACTTAAATATTAATAATTTCCTAAACCTTTTTTTATTTTAAAAATTTGTTAAAAAGGTAATGATGCAATCGTCATCATTGCCAACTAATAGAATTCATCAAATGAGTCATTTTTAACAATTTGATCTTTTGATTTGTTCGATCTCATACTAATTTAAGTAAATTGATCATTAATTGATTAATTATCTTTATTTATTGATGGTTTCAATTAAATGTAAAACAGATATTTAGTGTCCAATTCATTATTTCACCAGCAGAGATATATAGCATATTTATAGAACTCATCATGGTCGAAATACACATGAACTCTAGGTCAAAAACATCCTGATGTGATAGCTCTGGTAGAATCAACCTCAACGGTTATTTCTTCTTCAATTAAAACTGTGACTACTGCTTTTCTTGTCTTTCTAATATTTTTGAAGTGTTTCAAACTCTCATCGCTTTTATTATTTTAAGATATAATTTCCAGTCAATATCATCATTTCTGCACACAATCACAATAATTAAACAGTAATATTTTAAATAAATAGTAATATACCATAAGTAAACAGTAATATTTTGTATTTAAGTTTAATTACTGATATCAATTTTTAGCAAAATATCATTTCGTGTAAATGATCATTTATTCATTTTCAATATTGGTTACGTAAGTAAAAAGTTAAATATATTCAATTTCATTACATATTCCTTTAAGTGTTTCTAATCATTAACATTTTTGAAATTCGTCCTCAACGAGCAGCGCTCCATATCAACTCACACCAGCACTTCGTAAGTTCATAGTTCAACCAGCATTATCTTGCAAGTTTTTTTAGCTTTCATAAGAATGCCGTGTTATTGATTATTTATTTGTAAAACTTGAAATGAGCATTTATTTTCAATAAGCATGAAAATTTCTCATTTTATTCATATAACTTTTTCTTCTAGTACAAAATAATTAAAAACATAAAGAACTCGCTTCCCTACTTTTTCTAATTCATAAATTCAAAGATTTTTATGGAAATTTTATTGTGTTTTTTTGAACAAAAACTTCAATTTCTATTTGCTTGCATCCTTTGCAAATTGATTCTCTCAGCAAAAAAAAAAATGTTCAATAACAGAATGGAAAAAATGGAGAAATAAATTTGACAAATCAAATCATTACTTTTTATAGTTTTAAAAATTGGCAAAAAGAAAATTTGTTGTAATTTGAAAAGAATTACCGCCAAGCAATTTTGAAGTAATATTTCTGGAATGGAAAAAAATTTTTTTACGGTTAAAATTATATATTTGAATGCAGCATAAATTTTCCAACTAATTTTTAACAACGTTAATTATAGCGTTCGTTCTGTGTGGAACAATTTTTCCTGAAATTAATTACAGAAAATTCGAAGTTTGTCAAATTAAATTTATCCAAATTATCCGCCACTGTAGAAATTTGTAGCAGAAAAAAAAGGAACTTGAAAAATAACACATATTTTCATTATTCTAGATTTGCACATAAAATGTGCAGTTTTCAAATTTGACTTCTTTCCTCCTCCTGGGAATTTCTTTATAAATAGCTTCTGCAAAAAGTAAAAATCAGTAAAAATCCATTCATTAATTAGCTGAAAATTTCTTAATTAATTTTTGTCAATAATTACATATATTTTAAACTTCCTGTCATTCTAATTTTGAAATCATTAAAACATTCATTTTCATATTATTTTCATTCAGAGTTATGTATAACATAAAAAAGATTATATGCTTATTACCGAATTGTTGTCACGTTTAAAAAAGATTGAAATTTCATTTGATAAAATTCCAAAATCTTAATAATCTAAGATAAAGCAAAGCATTTAGATTACACCTTCTAATGTAGAATGATTAATTTTATCTTAGTTCAATTTATTTGAGGTAATTTAATTTTTATGCATAAAAATAGTTGCATAGTTTTCACACTTGAAACTTCAGAAAATGTTACAAGAAAAACTGTCAAAGGCACTTTTTTAAAATGAAAACTTTTGGAAATCCTTTTTTGAAATTTTTTCGCAAAAAGTGTACCAAAAATAAATCGTTCGAAAATTCAATTTAGTATTTTAGTTTCTATTAAAAACTTCAAAATTCACTTCTTTCTCTAAATTGTTCCATGATTTAATTGTTCGTCAACGATTTATGTCATTATCCATATCTACCTGATATTATTTAAATTTAAAAATAATGCACTTTTTAAATTTTTTTTGAGAGCAATTAAAGTGACATAAAGTATTGAGCAACTAACTGTCCAATTAACTAACATTTTGTCATTGTGAAGGTCATTCGAAAGTTTTTCGAGTAAATATTCTCGAAGAAAAACATAGCAGTTAACGAATTGTCAACATTTGCTGCACGTAGCCATTCTTTTGATACATTTAATATTAATTGTCGCTTTTGCATGATCAATCGTATTTCGCATGACTTATGGATATCTTTCGGTTTAATTCATTCAATCGCGAAGGTCAATTAATTGTCACTGAGACATTTGCAATGTGATCAGTCGTTTTGTTATTCCTCAGAACTGTCAGCACAGAAATGTAAAATTTTAAAGTTTAAAAAAAAAGTTTTCAATCAGAATTACTCTCTTGCTTAAACTGAATAATTTGGAGAGAAATGACCAGTGCGAAGAGTTTATTTGCTTGATTTGCTAGTCATAATTTCCTTTCCTCAAAATATAAATAATGTGAACAAATAGGAGGGATGCAAAAGAAGATAATAATAAAACAGGAGAAGGTAGAGAAAGAAATAAAATGGCAAATTTTATTGCTCCAATTTTTAAAATGAAATTTACATTAGGCATAAATTTGACAGATCAAAATATTCCTGCAACGCTTCTTAGCTATTATGCTTCAATTTTTGTTGATATTAATAGATTATCAAAGAAATCTTTGTTACATTTCAATTTTAATTTTCATTTAAAATTTTTTTCACAATGTGTTAATTTTTTTAGAAAATAAAATGTCACGCTTTTTCAACTGTGCAAACTAAACCGAAATCCTATCGTTACATATGTCCAATTTTTTTTCAAAATTTTTTAATTTATTGGAAAATTGAAAAGATTTTCTGATGATGTTAAGAAAATTTTTAGAAAAAATTGAAAACTAACCAAGTTTATAGAAAGCGCACAAAGCTTTTACAATGATGCATTTGATTATGTCATTGACCTTTCAACTTTTTGCTCATTAATCTATCTACTCGTTGTCTGAACAATTACTAAATGAAGAGATAATCGAAATTTTTCAAAGCTTTTTATTTGATTTATTTTTTAGTTTAGCTGTTTCTTTTCAGTCAGTTAAAATCACAGAATTTTGATTTCTCAATCAAAAAAAAAAAACAAATCAATGTAATATTTTTACGCATTGAAAGAATAAAACGAAAGAAAAAAATTAATGAAAATTTTTTACAACACTTTGTGTGTATGTAAGAAAAAGAAAAAAAGATAATTTAAAATTCAAATCTAATACTTTCTCACAGAAAATTGCTGTTAACATAAAAAGAAGCTTAACAGCCTTCTCTATTTATCTTTTTTTCTAAATTTCATTTTTATTTTTTTTTCAAATGTGTACTTTCATACAGCATATATTATTTTGGCAAGCTTTTTTTCGGTAAATGATTCATGCCCAGATGATTTTTGTTGATATTTTCATTTTAACATTTCAACATTTTATTCAATTGATAAAAATACTTTTTCTACTTCGATCATTTGACTCACATCAATGTCCTTTCGTTTTTTCATGAAAATTTGCTCGAAATTATGTCCAGCAAATCTAAACAAATTCCATCATATAATGTTTTAAAGTGAATGGAATTTTCATCTGTTGCCTATCCATTCTTCGTCCTGAAACTCCTGGAAAATTGAGAAACTGATCGAATGAAAGAAAAATATTTTGCAATGAATGACAGAAAGAAAGCAACTGATAGGAATCATCATTTCAAAAAAAAAAATAGGTATTATTGATGGGATTATCGTCAGAAATATTGAAATCACTTGTCAATCATTATTGTCGGTTCAATTTCTATTGTTATTATTGTTGTACTATTATTAATATTATGATTACCGCCATTCTTTCATATTATTATAATCAAAGCTACAATTATTTGCACGATTGTTACAGTATTTTTTACAATTTATTCTGATCCTTCTTCTTTTCCTTTCTTTCTTTTATCCGCTATATTGCGCTTTAACTAATTAAGTGCTGCAATTTTTATTGATGAATCTAAACAAAGATTTTTTCTGGAAAAAAATCAGAAGTATAAATTAACAGGCGAAACTAATGGAATAGGGAAAGAATGTTAGCTTTTCAAAATTTTTGAACAGTCTGTATTAGTGTTAAGTAAGATTTTTGAAATTTAAAAAAAATTTAAACAACAAGCTGAACGTTTTTTCCCAGCAAATTATTCAGTGCAATTTGAGGAAATTTGTTTAATTTTTACAAATTCACTGGCTTTTGAAGAAAATCAAAATTTAATTTAATTCTAGCTCTGAATGCAATATCTACCTCAATCATAACTTTTTTAGCATTAAAAATCAGTGAAAATGTTTAAGTGATAATTGAATCAAATTTTTAGATCATTAAATATGAATCGAAATAATTCAATGACTATTGCCAATCGATTTTACGCATTTAAACCAACGAAATTTGGCATTTCTATCAATTACAACTTCAATACTCGCCCGAATGATACAGTAGCATCCGTAAAGCCGGAAGGTATGATGAGAAGAATGGACAGAAAACGACGAGAAGGAACACCTGGGTCCAGATCAGTTAACATATCAGGCCTTGGTATTTTTTCAGTCCTAAAGAAATTGATTATTTATTTAGAGCATAATTTTATCGTTGTTTAAACAATTTTTGTTATTAAAAAAAGAGAGAAAGCATTTGTGCAAACAAATAACTGAAAACAGCAAAATCTGCCATTCAATTTGATGATTTAAAAATTTTTTAAATATTAATTTAGTTAATGAGAAATTTAATTTGATTAGTAAATAAAAAATGGAGAAATTTTGATGGTATTCAGAAATGTCTTTATCATTTTCAAAATTCAACATTTTTATTGAAATCACGAAATGATAAACATATGAATGTGTTTGATATTCGTTGATAATAGCTGATAAGAGATGATTAAAGCAAGTAGTCAATAAGATAGCGTAAAATGCAGATGAAAGAGTGAGGAATAAAGTATGCGACATGCAAAATGCACGAGATGCGTAAAGCATTATGCTTGCATTTGCAACTTTGTTTAAACTTTGTCTTAAATAGTAAACTTTAATTTTCACGCACAATTTCACGTATTCCACTTTCTGTCCTATCAATTAATATTATCATTCCATTATTACAATTATAATATACTTATTTAAGCGAACTTTTTAAATACATATTTTTACTGTTAATCCAGCAGAATGATTGCATTGCGATTCGTCTTTCTTTCTTTTTTTTGTTAAAATTTATTTAGTAGTTTGAAATTGCAAGTGAAATCGTTCATTAGCTTGAAAAACAAAAGGACGAATATATTTCAATTCAAGCAGTTAAAAAATCGATAGTTTCGTAGTCTCAAATTTGATGAAATTTGTCAGGAAGAATGTTTTCAAAAATTTTTTAAACTATATCTTAAATTTGTGAAAAAAATTTTACAAATCTGTCATTTCAAATGAAAGGAAGTTTAAACGAAAAAAAATCATTTTTTTTACCGAGAAATCTTTTGTTTTCTTCATTAAGACAATTTGTCAAGTCTGATTTCACTGAATAATTTTGAAACAAATTGTTTCAACATTTATCAAATCGATCGATTCAGTTGACTTATTTGCTGGCATTAATTTCATGCTTCATTATTTTACAAAGAGTTTAGCTTGTAAAGCTGAAAAGATGATTGAAATTTCTATGTTTATCTTTTTAGTTCTTAAGCCTAAAATGCAAAATTAATGTAAAATTAGAGAAAATGATTTCATCCGAGGTTGGAAAAATGTATGCTTTTGAGATATGGAAGAAAGCAACCTCATCCGGGGTTGACAATGGAACATGGAAGAAAGGCATGAAGTTTATTCTCGGATTTCCAACCGTTTTGATTGATGAAATGACCTGTGCTCATTGATCCATGGCATGAAAAGTTTACTCGTTTTTCTGTTTAAAATTTCTCATAGGATTTGTCAGGGAAGACAGCTGATTAATTTATCGGTCTTGTAGTTTTGTTTCAATTCAAACTTTCTTTTCATTCTCGCGAATAGTTTAATTTTATTTCTATATTTAAAGATTTATTCTTATGTTCAGTCATTATGAAAGAATAAAAGATGCAAAGCATATTATTCCATCTTTTTTTCCATTCAATTAAAATGATTATTCAATTTTTTGCTTTTTTCTTTAAAACTTTTGTAAGAAAATTCTCGCAAATTTTTCTATTTCAATAAAATTTCATTCAATCAGATATTAGCTCTCTTGATTAGCTTATTCTTTGAAAGTTTCTAAAACTTTTTTTTCTCTTTTGAAATCATAACTACTGCAAGAGGAAATGAATTCTGATTTTTTCTGTCTCTCATCAGCTATAATATTTAATGAGTAAGCTTGTTAGCAGGAGGGTCAAAAGTGAAGTGCTCACTTGTTGGAACGTTACTGACCAATGGCTGTTGATCAGTGTTGTGTAATACAATTCCGTAGTAGCTCCTTCTCACTCCGTTTGTTTATAAGAAAAGAATTTGGAAACTTATTTTTTTGCGTTGCATTAAATTGCTGCTAATAATCGTAAATTATTAAAACAAACTTATTTATTTTTGCTAAATTTATACATTCAGTCTTTTGTGAGTTCTAAAATTGAAATATTAATTTAGCACTGTAGCAACAGCAGTAGCAGTAGCAGTAGCAGTAGCAGTAGCAATAGTAGCAACAGCAGCAGCAGCAGTAGCAGTAATAGTAGCAATTTCAATGAAACATGTTTAAAATTTAATTAAAAATAAACTATTAATCTTTGGAGGTGTTTTTGAAATATTTATTTTTCGCAAATAATTTGAATGCAATCAATAATAAATAATCGGAGAGAATTAAGATCAAAGAGTTCTCTAGACAGTGATCAATATTTTAGTTTTGAGAATGAATAGATGAAGGAGAAGATAAGAAATGATTTACAAGTTTCAAAGGAGAGTTTCAATTCATCTGAATTTTTTGTCAATTTAGCTTTTCAGGACAAATGTACTTTAAATTTGAACTAATCCTAAAACCTATTGATGGATTTGATCTAAACAGTTTCAATTGTAACAAAAAGATGAAAAAGATCGATTTCACATGATGTAATCGTGAAGTTTTTTCAATAATGATTTAAATGCCCTCACATGCTATGCATTCACTCTCATAAAATGATTGAAATTTTGCTTTTTTTCTCTAATTTCAATCTCATGATTTCTCTTTTCACCCTCACTTCATTCATAAGACAAATTGTTCTTTTTGCTTCATTATTACTTCAAAAAACAAAAAAAAGGAAAAAAACTAAAAAAGCTACTTTAATGAATCATTGCATTCTTTTCTGTTCACTCAAACTCATTTACTTCTAAAATAATTGTTCTTTGTTTAGCTGATTATTTCCCACTATTCTGTCTGACTAGTAAAATTAGTACCGACTAGTAAAATTAACATTTATGGTCTAGTAAATTAACACTTATGGCTTATTTATAATTTATATTTAATTCATCTAAATCGTAACAGTCTTTGTATTCTATTATTGAATTACAAATATCAATTATGTTTAATTTTTCATTGCAATTGCTACTGAACTAATCGTTCCATAAATCTTTTATTTTATGCTCGAAAAATTTGAACAAACATCCTTTGAACAGTTTAAAAATTATTGCTTTATCCATCGATCGACCACTGATCAATTTAATTTATTAAGTTTTGCTTTTAAATGATTGATTTAAGTTCTCAAAATGTCCACTAATTTTTTAAGCAGTTTTTCATTTAACTTTAACATATTCATTCATAGCAATACTAATTTAATCCATAAAATTTGATGGCATATATAATGAACTTTTCATTATAGCACATATCAAAGTTGAACTTTTAAAATCGCTGATGTTTTTTGAGAAAAGAAATTACAGTTTCTTCAGTTTTTTCTCTCAGCTAATAAAAATAATCAAATAGTATTTACTAAAGTTCAAATATCAACAACTGCCATAAAAATATTTTATTTTCTTTAATGTTTTAAAGTTTTCTATTTCAAGATTTCTTTTTTAAATTTGATTTGAACATTTATGAAATATAATTTCAATATGGTCACGAATTGTATTGAATAAGTACTGAGTGCTATAATTAACTTTGCTCATTAAAAAATATTTCATTTTTAATAAATTTTTTTGGTCCATCCTACTGATTGCATGAATTATAACAGATAAAAGCTATCGTTTTTATGGAACGCTCAAAAAAAGAATTAGGTTATTATGTCATCGCTGTTGTCAACCATTTTCAGCTGCCACCATTCCAATTTTGTTTTGCAACTCATTTACTTCATTTTAATCATTTATTTTAATGATTGCAACGATTTTATAGAAAATTTCCTGCAAAAAAAAATTAACAATTAGAATAATTTTAAATGATGTGACAGTGAGCTATTTGTGAATATTTAAATAAATTTTGAAAAAGTTTCAAAGCACGAAAATGATCGAACGACAAAATATAACATAATTTTAGATGCAGTCAAACGAAATGGGAAAAAATTGATTGAATATGATGATCAGCTCTTGCATCAGTCATATGGTTCATTAAGTCAACGAAAAAAAGACAGAATTGTTACGAGTATACAAAAGGTACATCAAAGGTATGAATATAAAATTTAAGACTTCAATTTATTTCATGCAAACTTATTGATTTTTAAATATTTCTATTTGTTCAAATGCGATGAATAGTATAAATCCATTCTGAACATTTTCAACTATTTTACACTCAGACATTCTTATTTTTAAGTAATATAAGCAAAACTTAAAAATGATGACATACTATTAGCTTAAAATATATAAGCAGTTAAATAGATTTATTTAACTTTCGGGATTAAAATAAACTTTAAAAAAAGGTTTGAAATAATGTTTTTCTTGTAAAAGATGAGATTGTGAAGTAAATATGGAGAATTCTAAACTCTGTCAATCATTTCATTGATCAAAGATTTTCATAATTAAATTTCATTAAATAATTAGCTGCAATAAAATGCCAAAATGATGAGATTAATGGGAATTATTTTGCATCATTCATTTCTATTTTTATCGCTAATTTCAAAATAGTATTTTAAAGTAAACATTATTACAGCTAATAACGCATTAAACCCAAAAATTTTTATTGTTTAAATAAGCTAAAACAGTGTAAAAATTTTAATAAAATATATTAAACTGATAAAACCTACATACATGCATGCACACACATACACACACACATACACATGTATACATACATGTCTCTTTCTCTCTACAAACATCTTTTCGTTTCTTTCTTAATACTTTTCTATTAAATTTTTGATTTGAAGAAACATCAAAGCAGAAGTAATCTTCCACTTGCTTTTCACTTGATAGCTTACTTAGCATAATAATCGCGTAAATAAATTTTCATTTCAAACTGATAATTTTTCAGATCTCACAGTGTTGGCACTGATAACTTTTTCTCACTTCATTTGTCACCGTGTAAGCAAAATCTTGGCAATATGTCATCAGTTCGATACAGTACTCATTCAGGTAGCGGTAATACTAGCAGTGGTGGTGGTTTTTTAAATCCGTTCAAAGCAACGAAGAAATTTTTCAAGAAGTCAGTTAAAAAATAACTTGACTTTTCAAAATATTAATTTACTTGCTTTTTCTTTCTTTTTTTAAAAAAAATTTTAAATTTTTCGGAATAATTAGCAAAAAATGGAAATGATTATTGAAACAGAAATAATTGATCTACGAACAATGACTTCAAAATTTTCATTTATTTCAAACTTTAATAAAATATACAATAAAATTATATTTTCAAATTATATAACGAAATTATCAGACTAAAGATTGATTGGTCTTCTCATTTATTCTCAATTTTATTTTGCTATCTTAGTAAAATTACATTGCCGGATTTGAATTTTGATTAAATCAGTAGAAAAAAAAACTTTTCAGAATATATGATACAGCAACGTTGCCTAACCGATTGCATTCAAAAACATTAGCTTCAAGCGTAACAATACAAAGCGAAATTCCAACAACATCGATATCACCGCAACATATTTTTGTTGATGATAGTTATTCCTTGGAATTACCGGATGATGAGCCAAGATATCAGGGTAAGATTTCTCTTTTTTAATTTAAAAAACATTTGAATAAAAATTATAAATAATATTTAGAAAAGAAAAATGAAGAGAAATAAGATGTTTTAAACAATTAAAAATTGTTGAAATTTAAATTACATTAAACTCGAAAAGGTATTCACAAATTTTGATAGTAATAGAAACGGCAAAGAACTGTAAATATTGCATACCAAGAAAAGATTAAATTTATCCACCGTTATCAGTTTTAGAATTTCGAAAATCAATGAAAATACACAGATTTTTTGCTGAATTATAAGGCAATCTTTGATCTCAATTTTAGTAATTTTAGATTTCAACCTTTGATCTTATCTCTCTAGAACTTTTTCAATCCTCTCAATATCATTTCAATTATCTCTTTTATGAAATATAATTTGGAAAATAAAATTTATTAAAAATTTTGAAACTATACAAAATGAAATTTCACAACAATTCAAAAATATTCTAAATTGTATTCCAGACGCCCCAAATTCCTGCATCACTAGCAATCGTGATAATGATTCTGCGCCATCAGTAATGAAAACAGTAACTGTAATTGATGATACAACGAATGATTCCGGCTTATCACGATCAATAAGTTCCAATGACTCACAAAGAACTTCCTCCGGTGATTTTCGATCCTGGGATGAAGTTTTCAATCATCTCAAACGTGAAATGGTAATTTTATTTCTGCATGATTTAATTAAATCAAAAACCTTTTTCACAGCAATTTACGTTTTTAAAAAGGAAAAAATAATTTGGATATAATTTATCTATTTTAGTATTGATATATACGCTTATTGCTCGATATTTTCCCTTTAATTCTGTTTTTTGTGTCAAAATATTCTTCCTTCAGGCTTATATGCGACAGCGTGATGCGCAGATCTTTGCTGATTTGCAATTTGTGGAACTTCAATTACAGAATGTAAAGAATCAGGCTATGGCAAAATCGGAATATGCAATTAGCAATAATAAAAATAGCATTGATACTAATAACAGTAGTGATAATGGCCAGATTTTTGATAAACGACAAATTAAATTAGGCGAATTAGTTGAAAGTATGCCATTGTGATAAAACGAAATCTCTCATTTGCTAGAATAAAATCAAACTTCTTGTGCTTTTTCAATTTTTATCTCATTTGTTTTGCTCAATTTCATTTAAAATTGAAATTTGCTAAAAAATTGAAATAAGAAATCCTGAACTGAAAATGAAAACGTGTTAGCTGAAAGTTAAAATTACAAAAAATAAAATTTAACACCTCGTCAAGTTTATTTTTAGTTATTTTTTGTCCTTTACATTTGCTAGACATTTATAGTAATTAGTTTTTTTGTCGATAAAACTGATATTAAGAAATGATGTGATGACAGGAAGAAAAAAAAACTTCGATTTTCTTTTCCCAATCATCTCTTCCCTTATTTTTTTGAATTTAAAACTTTATCATTTCAATATTTGAAACACTATTTGCTGATAATAACAAGTAAAGCAAAGAATTCATTTCATCAAGATGACCTTTGAAATTAGTTGACATTTTGCTCACTTATTCAACTATTATTCAAAAGGAATAAATATAAATGAAAAGTACTGATCGTTTGTCACTTAGATTCACATCAAACCTAAGCTAACAATTCCCGTTCTCTTCTCAAAATAATTAAGCTAATTAATCCCTAATCCATCATCAAAATGATTAACAAAAATTTTGAATTTAGAAGAATTTCACAGGGATGATTAGTTAAAATGAGAGAAGTGAAACGTTACACTTCTATCTGTAAACAATCCACTCAACATTGCCACCTGCCTCTTATACTATAAATTTAAGTTGATGGATGAACTGTTGTCCACCACAAAGCTAATGATGGCGTGCTAACGCGACGCTAGATAGTATCTGCGAATTCAGCACTGATGAGAAATTTAATTGTGGAATCTGAAGCTACTTGTTCCATCATTCTCACAGTTAATTACTTTAGTTAATTAGTTCGTTTCGTTCTATTTGATAAATTCGTTTCCTTTTTTTACTTTCAATTCACAAAATTTGGATAAAAAATGAGAAATAAAACGATGAAATATGTCAAAACTTTGCTAACACATTAATTAACTATGAATTTCGAAGAAATACTAATGATTTTACTTTTATCCTAAGCGAGTTAATAAAGTTTAACTTTTCTTCCATTATTTAATGTGGAAAAATTTCGCTCACTTTAAGAATCTAAAAGTAAAATCAACTCATTTTGCAAATTCAAAAGTAAAGAAATTTTGCTTATCTTCGAATCTGGAAATAAATAAAATTGAAATTAATTTGTAAATTTTAACAAAAATTTTTCCAAAATATTTTCAGAAAAACTTGACTGACATTGCAGTTTTGGAAGTAATAAAAAAGCTTAAATTGAATTTCAAAGTAAATAAAATCCAACTTGTTTTATAAAACCAGAATAAAAAAAACCGACCGTTGGAATTAGTCGTAACCCCGCAATCGAATCATTGGCCATAAATGATAACGCACAATTGGATTTTGCAGATACATTGCGCGGGCTTAGTTTTTGAAGCAAAAATGATCTAGCAATTATTTGGTTATCACTTTTTAGTCAATATTCTAGAACATTTCAGATCAAACAATTCTCCTTATAAATTTAAAAGCAATGAAAATTTGCTTGTCGCTGAATCTGAAAATAAATGAAATTAAATCTATCTTGTAAATCCTGAAGCAAAAAAAAAATCAACTCACCTTGAAATCTTAAATTTAAGAATATCACAAAAATCAAAACTGTGATCATGTAAGGTAATTACATTTTTACCAAAGAAAAAAACTTGGTTTTTTTACCAAAGAAAACTTTAGTTACTAAATTTAAATCATTTTTTGATAATTTGCAATTTCCAAAAAAAGATTTTAATAGTTTGGTAGAATGAATTGAATCATTTTTTAGTTACCAAAATATTTTAATCGTTTTTTGGAATGAAATTTTAATTTCAGTTTTTTAATAAATAAAGGTAGCAAAATGAATCTTATAACGATTGCACAGAAAATCGGTGGTCATCTGACTTTCGTCTGCTCGAGAAATATGCACCATAAATCTAAAGATATTTAAGAAATAAAAGCAAAGGAAAAAGGAAATAGGATACAACGAGAGAAAGGCATACCTTGAACTAACTCTTGACTAACAGTAATGCTTTGAACTAACTCTTGATTAGCAGGGATGCCTTGAACTAACTCTTGACTAACAGGAATGCCTTGAACTAACTCTTGACTAGCAGGAATGCTTTGAATTAACTCTCGACTAACAGAAATGCCTTGAATTAACTCTTGAGTAACTCCATAAGCCCCAGTACCTTAAATTAAGAATTAGCGAACAAAAAAGTTGGTAAAATCAAAAGGCTAAGTTATAGAAATACAAGCATTGTTTTGTGTGCGCGACTGTTGATATGTGTCTTTGTATGTATGTATGCATAGTTGTGTGCGTGTGTATGTGTCTGTGTATGTCTGTGTGTATGTGGTGTATGTGTATGTATGTGTATGTATGATGGGTACGTTATATTTGTATGTGTATGTGGTTCATATGTGTAGTATTTGCAAGTGTCCGTACATTGACAGTTTTCTTCCCTGTTGTAAATTTTCTGTTTTTATAGCGAAATGACAATATGAAAATAACAATAACAACGATAGAAAGGACATTTTAATTGAAGGAATATAAGTTAATAGTTTGTGTTGGGAATTTTTAAAAATGAAAAGTTTTTGATTGTAAATGAAAATTTCACAAAGATTTTGACAAGTTGTTTGGCTAACTCAACGCTGAAAATATGCAAAGAATTTAGAGCGTTTCATTCCATTCCAAAGCTGTCATTTCATAATCCTTTTGCAATATTGAAAGATCTTCGCGTGCTTTTGCAAATATTCATTCTCCGACATATTCCTTCGCTAACACATTTTCTTGAAATTTAAAATTAGTGGGACAAATTTTAATTGCAAAATTATCTCATTGAAAAAAGGAAAAAATTTTTTGAAAACTCTGTAATAAAATTTAATTTGAACAATTTTGAATTTCAAATTAAAATTTTCCGATCTTGAAAAAAATTTGGGAAGCAGTTTGGGAAGCAAATAGAAGCAATTTTGTTTCGGGAAAACATAATTATTAAAATTGAAATTTTGAAAGAAAGGAATTCAAATTAAATCAAAGTGTGAAATTTCAAAAACTTTTCATCGTTTATCATTTCAGCTTTGAAGAAATGAAGATCTGAGAAGGATGAATGGATTATAATGATATAACTATGCCTGGCCAAGCTTCAGCTATTGCTGCGATAGATTTGCAGTACAAGCATACTTCAATGAGTATTAAAATAAAACTTATGCATAACAAATCTACGCACTTTTTTTTGTTAAAGTTAAATTTAAATGTTAAAATTGAACATTAAGACAATTTAGACGTGTTTGGTTTCATTGATGCAATTACCAGCCCTGCGCTTCTATTGTAATATTGCTGACTTTTGCCATAAATGGTAAGGCAGAATATATGAACTGATTGAAAATGCAAAGATTAGAAGGATTAGGGAAGCAATCTCATTTAATAGTCCGAAAATGGCAAAATACAACTAATCTTTACTTGACGACTCATTGTTAATTTAATTTTAAAAATTCAAAAGAATCATCTGCGAAGAAAGTTTTTTATTGTTTGAAAAGTGACTGACATTTTTTATGNGAAGAAAGTTTTTTATTGTTTGAAAAGTGACTGACATTTTTTATGCAAAACTTTGTTATACCATTGCTGTCAAATCAAATCATAAATGATAATAAACAGTTCAATTTTGCAGATAGATTTGCGTAAATAATAATTTGATGGTACCATAGTTAATGAAAAATATTTCCGGTTTTAACACATAATGTATCCTTCTTTTCATTATTAGAAATTCTAATGGACAAATAAATGTTCCGCTAAGTGAGCTAAAAACAAACATAAAATTATTTTCTGTTTGAAATACAATTTAAAATTTGTTTTCAAATACAATTTGAAAGTTGCCAATTAAAAAACAATTTCAAAGTACAAATCAGAGAGAAATACATTAGAATTTTATTGCTAAATTTTTTTTTTTGAAATTTCATCAAATTTTCACTTTTTATGTAGTATTATTTTCATCTTTGAAAGTATATTGTTTTTCTTGATGAATGACGCATGTCTTAAGTAGCACTTTAAATTGATTGAAAATTTTGTTTTCTCTAATTCCACTTCACACCATTTCATCAGCTACTTATTTTAATTAATTCTAACAGTTTCAACACGTAGAGCAATCTATTATTTAAAACAAATATTTCGTTCATTGTCATTTCTGTCTTCTGTAAAATTTTATCGCCATATCTGTTAATTGCATCGCGATAAGTGATTTCATAACTATTACTTTGTATTAAAAAATTTTGAGCCATAATTATTATTAATTAAGATTAAGATTTTACTATTCAGAAAATTTGAAATGCATCAATAGATGCTTGAAAAAATCTTAAAACATAATTTGTTTGAAAGGATTTAATGATTTGCTCAGAATTTGCTCAAAGCTCATTTCTTTTTTCTCAGAAAAAGATATAAACGTGAAGTTTTATTTGAATTTAAAGATGAAATGTAAAAGTATAATTTGAGATTGAATTTGAAAACTAAAACATCGTGTAATTCAGGTTTTTTCTTCTTTGAAAAATTATTTGTAAAAAAGAATGATGTGTGCATATATCAATGTAACGTTTGGTCAGAAAATAGACGATAGACGATCTGAATATTTTATCCGAAATTTGATATTGGCTAAGAAAATAAAACAAAAGGCAACATAAACTGAAGATGAAGATGACAATGAAGTATGACAGGTAGTTTATAATTTATTGCATATAATAATTGAATCAAATGTTTTAAACTTTTTTTAAGTATTTTTTACGAAACTTTTTCTCAGGAAAGAAATCTACAGTATTTTTTAGAATATGGGCAGCTGAAATGTATTTTAGCAATTGGTTCACTACTTTTCTCTTTATGATTGTTATCAATTAATTACAATTATGCATATTCTTTTTTCATTTACTCAACAATTTAAGTTAAATCTAACTCTAGTAATTTAAATCAATCTGTGCTAAACAAGTAATTTTACAAGCGCTTAATGTTTTGTTCTACTACAACATTTCACGTCAATTCTGTTTCAATAAATCTCAAACGAGTCCTTATTTACTAATTAAAACAAAAATTTCTAATTGATAACACTCATAACAATAGAATTGTTGATTTTATTTGCCATGCGATCGTTTTTTTGTAAAAATGTTAAGCAGTAAAAAGAGAAGATATCAATTTACTAGCAAATCCAGAAAAGGAATATAAATAATATAAATAAAATGAAACTGATAATATTAAAAAAGACATTTAAATGTTTCTTTTCTGATAATATTGATGAAAGTAAAATTTTTTTATCATTTTTCTTTTTGTTGTTATTTATGACTATTTTATGGTAATGTATCACTTCGGTGAGGTCATGATTTTGAATTGGCTTATAACCGAGATCATGTTGAGCTTGTTTAATCGAATAAGTATTGGTAATTGATAGAGAATTTATTTCAAGCCTGGTGAATAAAGGTTCTAGACCAAAATAGCGATAAAGATACTCGAATAATATAGCCAAGTACATTATTAGCGTATACGGTATTTTGAACATAGGTAGCGGTTTTTTAAGTGCTGAAATTAGACTTTTCATATAAATGATAAAAAAAAATTTTTAAACACTTTGCAATACTTTCGTCTTTTGTTAGTTTTACCTCAAAAAAGAGTCCTAGTTCTAAATATGGATTTTAGAAAGAAATCAGTTTTGAAGCCGAAAAAAATCTATGCTAAAAACTGCTTACCTCGAATAAGCGGGAACCAAAAACTGAATGACCCAACGGGTGGACCGCCATCAACAATATTATATACTTTGCCACATGCAATACCTCTTCTTAAGGCATCTTCAGCTAATCTCATAGCCTAAAATGAGTGTTAAAATTAATTAAGAAAAATATCTGATTAATGTGAATAAATGCCAGATGATAACGGCGATAAACAAGTGAACAGACAAAAAAGCAGAATAGAAAGGACGAAGAGAAAAATTTAGATCATTAAGCAATTAAAATTATAAACTTACCCTGGCACTATTTCCAACGCCACTATACTGAGTGGTACTTTCATGGAATTTATGAAAAGTTGCAAAAAGTAAACCACGTTTGCATATATCCTAAAAAATGGCCTTTGGGTATTTAAAAATTTAGAAAATAAGCGATTAGAATGAATCAACATTGATGTAAATTGTCATTTTTTAAATTATTTTGACATTAATTATTAAATTTGAAGAAAAAATTCAAAAATTCGAAATCCACAAAGAAATTCCAGTAATTTAATTTGATTAAAAATATAACAGCATACCACTGTTCTTTTTACGGTCCGCGGTTCTGCCGGACCATATATTCCACGATACCGAAGAGCACAGGTTTTCAGAGTATCACAATTACTGTTCACCACATATCTCTCAGCTATCGCTTTGGATGCTGCATAATGTGAATAATACTGTAATACATAGAATTAATTTCAAAAATAATTAATTTTTTTCACCAGAAATAATTGGAAGTCAATTTCTCGCTCTAATATTCATTGCTAATTTAAATTTAACATTATGTTTAAATGAAATTTTTTCACTGAAGAAAAAAGGAAGACTGTCCACTAAATTATTCTTGATTGTTCTTTTTGCTGCAAATATATCAAATTTAAGTTTAAATCAAGATTGCATTAAATTGTTAGTACTTAGCGATTATCTTGACTAGAATAATAAATATGTTTTAGCAAATAGCTCAAAATTGGCTCGAGAACCTGGTAAAAATACGTTCTTTCCCAAATACAGCATTTGTACCATTTTAAAGTTCTAATTTTAAAATTTGAGAAATGAGATTATTTTACATCAATTCTTCAACAATTCATGGTAAGCACCTTTTAAAAGTTAAATTGACTATTAGCAAAAATTATTGACCTTAGATGGATGTGGATATGGGGTCAGCTCATCAGCATAGTGTAGTTCTTCATCGGTGAAAATGACAGCAACAGAACTTGCAAAAATTAACCTCTGTACACCATTGATACGACAACGTTCTATTACTTGTTCAGTACCAGCGACGTTAATTAAGTATATCATTTCTTTGTCCAGCTTGAATTTCACATTTAATGCAAATATAATTTTCACTAGGACATATATCAGCTTAATCTTTTAAATTTTTTAAAATATATTCAAAGCAACAATAGAACTGAAATTGAAACTTGTAATTTGTTAAATTCTTTTTTCAAAGTAACAATGTTATATAATACCCTTAAGACTTAAATTAAATTAGGATAAATAAGTAAATTACAATAAATTTTAAGGATAAAATTTGAAATTGAATAAGTCCATATAACATCTGTAGTAGAAACATAAATACTGTAGTAGTATTTATTATGAATTACAAAATAAAATTTTTTAAATCAAATTTGAATTATGTAAATCTTGATATTATCAAACAATTTATTGTTTTTTAACATACAATAAGCTTTTTTACTTTTACGTTTTCAGACGCAAAGAATAAAAAATTATTACGTACAGAAGCACCGCCGCTCATTCCATAAGCGGCAATATGAAAGCACGCAGTGCAGCCGTGTAATGCTTGATCTAATGCATTTGTGTCCATTAATGAACCCTGTGAATGTTACGTAATATTAAGTAACTTATTTTCCATCTTTGACAATATAATTTCGTTTTCAAATCATGTAATCTAAAACTGTTCTAATGTGCTTTTTGTATATTTTTTTAAAAATAATTTGGAAATTAAAAATTTATTTGTTGAAATTTCAAATAAAATTTTTAAATGAAATAAAATGTTAATTTCAATTTAATTTTCCTTTATGCAACTGTAATTATTTCCTTTATAGGTATGAAATAGTATTAGATTGGAAAATTTGCAACTTAATGGGCAGAGTGTTATTTTAACCTCTACATCCATCTATATATAATTTTTTAAATTACAAACTTTTATTCGGGTTGTGAGCGATTCGTTTAGTTTGACCACTGGTACTTCATGAAAATTTATATCTAATATGACAGTATGAAAGCTTTGTTCTTGTAATTCTTGAGCAATATGCTGTCCAAAGTATCCGCCACCACCAATAATACACATGCGACGAGATTCCATTCTTCTAGAATCTTTCAAAGTTTAGTCAGAAAATCAGATGATATAAATATGCAGCGAAATTGAACGAATTAGATGCTTAACGTACGTAATTAACATGAATAGGTACAGGTGCTTACAGAAAATAAGTTTCGAAAAAAAAATTATTTTTTTGTTAGAATTTGAGAAATCATACATCCCTGCATACTTATAGATTGGAGAAAAAACATAGATTAATGAGATAAGGAAGTAGAATATGGGATATATATTAGAAAGACTACTACAAGTTCAGAATGGAATTAACCGGTGGATCGTAATGTAAGAACTGAAAATAATGAAAANATACTTATAGATTGGAGAAAAAACATAGATTAATGAGATAAGGAAGTAGAATATGGGATATATATTAGAAAGACTACTACAAGTTCAGAATGGAATTATCGTTCAGAATGGAATTAACCGGTGGATCGTAATGTAAGAACTGAAAATAATGAAAATGACGTAGAGCGTAGATTGCAAATATGTCGTGAACTTTCCACATGAGCATACGAATTTGTATGTTTTACTTCCTCTTAATATCACTAAAATCAAATACCAATTAATTGTCATTTGTGCTGCATTTTCATTTTACTAAAAAAAATATAGCAAATTGAATTTTAATTTAAATTGAATTTTAATTCACAATACTTTATTTATCAATTTATGAAGAAGTGCAGAAGGCTTAGTTTTTTCTTTGCAATCATTTGAAGCATTCATTAATTTGTGGTAGAAAAAATGAAACGAACTTTTGTCTTGCTTGATTTTTATTAGAAATGATAAGTACTGACCAGTTTGTTCATCCATTCTTAACTTTATTTACTATTTTTATGGTAAAGCGAAAAGAAAGTTTGTGAAAGAATTTTATTGGCAAAAATAACAATTTTTGAAAATAAAAAAAGTGAACAAAAGTTTTGATGTCTAACAAATAAAATTGTTCCGTTTTATAACTTTAAAATGAATTGAAAAAAATTATAATTGCATAGATAGACGGAAAATTAATTTTGTTGTACTTAATGTATGATTTTGATTCAGCAAGACAACATGTTAGGTAGAAAATAGAAAATGTTGTCGCCAAAGCTAAAAAAAAAGTAACTAAGAGAAGTATGTCATCATTACCTCTTTGATGTCTCAAAATAATATTGAAAAGATAAGGAGAGAAAGAAGGAGAGAGGGAGAGAAGAGTTTTTTCGTTTCATTATTTTTCGGATTCCTTTTTTCTTCCTTCTATTTCATTTCTTATTATGATGCACAAAATTTTTATTTTTTTAAATGAACGGCGCATTTTGTCAACAAATTAATGAAAATATATTTTACTGTCAACCAAAATAATATGAACGATAAAATTTTAGTTCCTTCAATTTTTGTCAAATAAATTTAAAAAATGTTTCGATTGAATAAAATTTCCTTTTTTTCCACTTGCAATATAATTCATACAAGGAAGGAAGTACTATTAATTTGTATAATTAAGATGAAAAGAAAGAAAAGGGCAACAGCGTTTGCATAGTTTGAGATGAACTGCTAAAAGGAATGAACATTTCGATTTATATAAATGGCAGTGATCTATTTGTGATGATTGATTGGCAAATCGAATGTGGGACTTTCGATATGTTTATTCCTTTTTCATCAATTATTCAAGTTAAATGATCAATTCCGATTGATGATCATTATAGATCTGAATTGATAACATAAGGAAGCAAAGTAAATGATAATTTTAATTCTTATAAACTTCTGATTCAAAAAAGTTCAAACTGAAAGAATAATTTGGGGCATTAATTTGCCACACTAATCCGCAATGTTATCAAAATTTGATGTGTTATTTATTTATATTTTTTAATATGAAAAATTTATGGACACAATCATCAACATATTTATAATTAAAGCAATCATAGACAAGAAGAAAACTTACTAATAAAACTTCTTATGATGAAGATAATGATGCCGATGAAATGGTCGATTAAGAAAGAGGAGCACATGACAAGTCTATATAAATGATTTCTGGGTGGAAGAGCGCGGGAGTGGATGAATGTCATCCTGCTCGATTGAATTCATTCCATTCATAGTGACCGCAATATGTTTGTATTGCCAAAATTTCGAGACAATAATAATGCTTCATTTTTTTAAAGTTTCACGGAAAGAGAAAAAAGTCAGATATTTTGGTTGAAAAAATTCAAAAATTTTTTTAATGAAAAAAATAACTTCAATTACTTACAAATGCCATTTTTCTCTATCTTTTAAATTAATTTTGAAAAAAGTTCAGCAATTTTTGCAGTCCTTGATGAAAAGAAAAAGTACTGAAATGACACTGTAATAGTTATCATTTATAATTTAAACAAAATTAAAAATAATTTTGTTTCAATTGAAATTTCGAAAAAAACTGCTTGCAAGAAAAATGGTGCATTCAATCTTATATAATGTGGAAAACTGAAGAGTGATAAATGTTATTTAAATTTCCCAGTCATTATTCAAAAAGAAATATTTTGAAGGAAACGATTGAGATGTCTATCTTTTATTCCTTATCACTTAATCATTGTACTTCTGGCTCTAAACGACTGAGATGTCCATTTTTTATTCCTTATCACNAAGAGTGATAAATGTTATTTAAATTTCCCAGTCATTATTCAAAAAGAAATATTTTGAAGGAAACGATTGAGATGTCTATCTTTTATTCCTTATCACTTAATCATTGTACTTCTGGCTCTAAACGACTGAGATGTCCATTTTTTATTCCTTATCACTTAATCATTGTACTTCTGGCTCCAATCATCCATTTTTATCAATTATCACTTAATTTCCGCCTATTTTCTCAATCAGTTATTGATGGACAAATTCACATTTAATTAGCCAATTTCATACTATGTTAAATATTAATAATTTACACTTAGTGTAAGGAGAAACAATTCAGAAATCAAAATGAATGCAAAATAATATTAAATCAAAATTTAGATCAAAATTTGAGCCTAAACTAAATGCATGTAAAGTAACCTAAATTTAAAGTTAAAATAAAAAAAAAACAAACTTTAGAATATGTGTAAAGTTAATGTGAAAAAGAGGCAAGAATTAAAATTGAAGTTAATATAAGGAAATGAAGAAATTACTAAAATGAAACCAGTATCTACAGCTAAAATTAGCACAAAGAAAAAATGAGATATTGAAATTTAGTAAAGAATTAATCAACTTTATTCTTATTCTTCCTTACAGCTGTAATTTTCTCACCTTCTCATTATCCACCATGCCATTGAAAAATTCCATTTAAATACAGAAATCTTTTATCAATTAAAAACTTTTCATTCAATTCGAAAATTAAAAACTGAAATATGAGGACTGAAAGGACATTTTAACAATAATATTAATCGAAGATATATTGTAAAGCAAGCTTTCTTTTGAAATGAAGTTACTTATTTTTAAAATGAACTTAGAAAAAAATCTCACAGTAATGGCGTAGTAAATGAAATGTAAAGCTTGTAGTTTGATAAGAAATCATTAAATCAGTTAAATGTTTCATTCCGATATTTGTTCTCAACGTTAAGGAACAATAATGATGAAAAGTCCGGCAATTATCGTGTCAAGAAGCATCAAGTGATCATAATGAAACATGAAAGATTTGAAATCGAAATGTTCCGTATAATAGTTCATTGGGTAAAATAGAGCAAGGAATTAGGTTAGGCTGAACTATTAAAAATTTTGCGCCTCAAATTCTTAACAATTTCAATGCCGATAAAAAGCATGCTGAAAAAGTTTCAAATTTTACTGTATTTCAATTGAAATAAAACTATTGAAATGAACAACTACTAATTTGCAATTAATGTTGCAATCATTTCAGTAATGAAATTTTGTCGTGATTGGTATTAATTCTAAAATAATAACACACCTTTTCTGTGTATTTGTTTTCTAATCAAAGCAATTAGATTATTAATGAAATTTTGAATAATATTTCATTTTTTTTTATACTTCATTAATTTCAAAGCAAAAAGCCATTTCTTTGAGACCGTCCGACTATAATATTCCAATTACTTGCTGAACATTTTTTCCCACATTTCTTTTTTCTATTTTTCCTAATTTCACTGATTATATTCAATTGGTATTACTGCTGTGATATCACTGATATTACTTTTTTTCTCCAGCAATTCATAAATTTAATATTTCTTTTCGAAAAATTCGAACAAATCAAAGAGATAAAAGTAATCAAATATTTTCCCACTTTCCATCTCTTTCATCTGAAATGAAATGAAGAATAAATGACATCAAATTGATGACAAAAATTAGCAATAAATACAGATCAAACATCGTGATAATTTCAACAAAGCTTTTTTTCAATTGTTCTTTGAGCTAACAATGCCTTTAGGCTTGCAAAAGAGTGAGGAAATGGCCATATTTGTGCTAAAAATATGACTATAAATTCCAGAGGAAATATGAAAAAGGAAATGTAAATAAATTGGCGTGAAGTGATCAGTTAAAAATTTCATCAATGCTTTCAATTTATACTTCGTGCCTTCATTGTTGTAAATTGTTTCAGCTAGAAGTATGAATTATTGTTAAATTAACTGATGATTCAATAATCTGAAACAATTTCTTGAAATTTTGCTAATTAGAAAATGGCAATTTTGAAGCTTTAATTAAATGGCCTGAATGACTTTGATATTCCTCTTTTCCGAAATGATTTTTATACTGGCTCTTATTTGTTTCTTTTCGTAATGAATAGTTATTTTTGAAATGTTAATCTAAAATTTACTTTTCCTTTTTAATAATTTAATTATTCTAGAAATGAACATATCGCTTGGGATTTTTGTGCTATCAGCTTGGGTAACATTGGCACTGGGATATCATTTATTTCAAAACCCACTGGTTCAAAATTTCGCTCATTTGGTTCAAAATCCATTGAAAATTAGGGATTCGGCAATATTACCAGGTGGACGTCAGCAAAATCAACCAGTTATCCGAAGAGGTTCGCAACAAAGCAATGAGAACAATAGAGATAACCAGTTCAAAGAATGTTGCGTAACGGGAAACGTTAACAGTTCCTGCACAAATAATTTGTGCAACTTTAGTATGATCGCTTCTACGACATATTCGGCGGTAATTTCCATTGCAATTTTCAAATAACTAAATCACTATGAAATCCTCACATCTATTGAAAATATCAGATTATTTGTTTGTACGGTAGTTAACAAAGTTATTGTTATGAAACTATATATATCTGGATGAATTCATTTAAAAAAAATAAAGATAATCTTTCGCTTTTGTCATTTTTATCAATTCATGGATTAAGATTTTGAAATTAAGTTCGAAATGAATGTGAAAAAAATTTTTTATGAAATAAAATTCTAAAATTTAAACTGCATGAAAATTTCTTTTATAAAAATAAATTGCACAAGTTTCAAATTATAACTTTTATTTTTGTATTGCAGTTTCTGAGAAATGTTACGATGTGTCATCCAGAAATCCAGAAAATTTGGAAATGCGCTACAAATATGAAAGATCAGAGGTTTTGCTGCTTGCAACGGTAACTTTAACTTTAAATTGATTCAAAATTTTGAATAATTCTGGTCTGATCCTTTAAGCATTATTGTTATTTGTTCTTATTTTTATCATTGTTATTATTGTAGTAGCAAAGTAACAAACTTCAGTGATGTGCCTAAACAGTGTCGGAAGTTTTGCAATGGAGCGACAAGCTTAAGCCTAGATCTACAGAGCATTTTCTGCGCACAATATCATGAGCCAATTATCCAATGTTTGAAGGCAGGCTTCGTTTGAGCCAAGAATTGATGGAATCAAGAGACCGAAATGTTTTCGAACACTTGCAGATATTACTTTCAAATCTAACAATTTTTTTAAACAAACATTTGTGCTCATTTCAATAAATAAAATACAATTAAATTACTCATAAATATGAAATAAAAGATTTCAGCACTAAATTTTGCTTTACATTTCTTTCTTTCACTTATTTCTTTTTGCTGTTAGCAGAATTTAAAATAGAAATTTGTTCAAAACTATTCAAAACTAACTCTTTAAACTTTATTTACTGCCTAATTCTACTTTAATCTCTTTGGAGAGAAATTGCTTCTTTTTGTACTATTTCAACATCTTGACGATACGATAAATATTTGATGAATTTCATCGTATCACGAATAATTGTGATGTATTATGAATATTTTTTATGAATACTTCCTCGAAAATTTGGTTAATTTTCATGTCTGCTCTTTCAGTTGCTTTGAACTGATTGATGAAATCTGCAACATCAAATAAAATGATTGGGCAAATCATATGATTGATTGGATTGATTTCCTGCCTTAGTTTAATAATGATAATCAAAAAAAAATTTAGTGCCAAAAATGGCATATCATGCCAATTATTAATGAAATAAAAATTCATTTTATTGTTGGATGTCATGTTGTGTATACATGTGTGTGTATGTGCATGTGTGTGTGGCTGTTCATGAGTGTCCATCTGTCATTATTTTATCTTATCGTAAACAATGACTTGATTTATCAGAGCGCAAATGAAGTGAATTTTTAGAAGAGTGCCACTAAATTATAGATCTTACTGTAATAGCAAGATGTAAATAGTACTATGGAACTTAACGTTTTTTATAATCACAATATTATTAACTTTTAAACTTTTAAAGAATGTCATGAAAAGCAATAATTTCATAGTAAAACTAAAGTAATGCATTATTTGCATATTATTTAATAAGTACTGATAACAAGCTTAAAAGATTCAAGTGATTATCAATCAAAGTAGAGAAAGCTGTTGCAAATATATTAATTTTATTAATAATTTTACTCCATAAACATTTCATGAGAATTAGCAAAGATTATTATCTTATCAACATCAAATCTGCTAATGATGATCAGTTAAAGTTTCAGTGAGAAGATGAAGCTCCTTCTAGTGCATGTTTTATCTTATATAACAGTGATGCAATAATGATAATGACGAAATGATAATAACCAATAATTTATATGCTTTGATCTGTTCCAGTTAACTGGTTACAATTTAATTTGACACTACTGGGAGACATTTCATTACCATAAGTATCTATTTGAACAACTAAATAAACTTTTCCGAAATTTAAGTGAAATTTTATTGCTTTGCATTTCTTTCTCGAAATTGTTTGAAATGCTCGAATCTGTTAGTTGCAGATTAGCAGCAGTCTGTTAGTTGTAGATTAGAAGTTAGTTTCCAATGAATCTCAATGGACTTGTGTTGATGCAGTGCAAAAGACTTAATTTTTTTTAGACTGAAAGAGCTTTTGTTGACCGCTTAAAAAAAAAAATCAAAATGAGAAAATTCCACTTTTTCAAATATTTTTGCAATAAATTTCAAATAGAACGAATCAATGCTACTTGATGATACCATTAGGAAGAGGATTATCAAATGAACATTTTAAATTCATAATGAATATTACAAAATTTAAATTTGTTAAAATAAATTCCAGCTATGTTTTAAATATCAAATAATCTAAAGAGAGTGAAATTTTACAAATGAATTAATACAAAAAATCCACTTTGCCATATTTTCTCAGTTTATACTTTATGTCTAAAAAAAAATCTTTGAGAAAAATTGTCCCTTTTTTTTTATTTTCAATGTTTCACAGCGATTTAATTCTATGCTTCCTTGAAATTCTCCTTGCTATATAGTTTATGTGGTAGTGAAAGGTTGTTTGCTTCGAATCAATTTTGAAAAGTGGTCATTTAGTTGCATTCAGTGAAACGCGCACATCATTCGTTTTTTTTTTTTTGATAAATGAAATGAATAAGTGTTCTTATATGAAAGACTGAAATATTAGCAATTATCAAATTCATTACAATGGAAAAGATCTCTTGTGAAAAGCATGTCACTTTAACGAACAGAATTTGACTTTCATCATCCAATTTGATATTAGTGTACTTTTTGTATTTAAAAAAAGTAGCATAGAACTTAAAAAGGTTGCATATAATTAAAAAAAAGTTACATAAAATGAAACGTTATTTTAAAAAAGTTCGAAAAATGATGAAGTTATTTAACAATTTCATTCTACTTTTAATTCATATTTTATCAATGCAAACAACCAGTGATAGTTTGTTTAGATTTTAAATGATAGCAATCGATTAATTACTGAAATAAAGACATTAATAAAGAAACAAATTATATAACTTTTCTGTTCCGTCACTTTCTGTAACTGCAATTTCTATTCAAAATGTAAAAAATGCATTTCAAATGCATCCAAATGCATCAAATTATCAAAATACAAAATGCATCAGGGGATTAAATTGATTTTCATTTTTAAGATTTCCAAGCGGCGCGAAAAGGACTATTGCATGGGAACTTGAAGAGTACTTTAACAGAATCAGTTTTTTAACTCACTTTCATCCTAAACATTTTGTTTTCATTGATATCTCCAATAAGAGTAAGAGGATAATTTGAGGCAAATTCTCATCAATACTACAAATATCTTTCCATTGTTAAATTGTAAATTTAAAAAGTATTTTGTTCTGCCCTAAAAAGTTTACATTCGGAATGTAAGGTGACAGTAATTATCAATTTTCAAAATTTTTATATGATATTGAAATTTACAACGAAAACGAAACTTCGCTCATAATTGTATAATCAGATATTATTGCAAAAATCAAAGATACTTAAGCAAAACTTCGCACATAGATATGAATTGAATACTTAAATACAAATACGAATTCCGGTACGATCATATTAAATTAGTATAAGTATTCAAATGCAAAAACAAATTTCAATAAATGTTCTTGGTATATAAATATAGATTTGAAATGCAAATTTGAGTATATGAATTTGAATTTGAGTGTCGCTGTTTGATTTGTCGCCATTGTAAGAGTGAGAAGTTACTGAAAATGACGATGACAATGAAAATGACGGATGATAATAATATTTCAAAACTAAATGGAACATTAATTATTTTTTCAATTGCTATTAATTATTACCATTTCTTATTAATATTTTTTTTTAATCTTTTCCTTTCCTCTTTAATAAATAAATTTTATAAAAAATAAGAAACGAGAATTATTTGCTTTAAGAATTCAATGTTTGAAATTTATAATTATTCAGATTTGTTAAAATTCAAAATGAAAAGCTGAAAAATTGCCTTGCTGATATATACATTAATTTAATGGCTTTGCAAAAATTTTGCAATATAAGTTGAGTGAACTTTGCATGACTTATCTTTTTTCATTAAAATTATAATTTTTTCAAAGTGTATTTTAATTCAATGTCAATACATTTTTAGATTTATTTTTTTACACCCCATTAGACATATAGCATTGAATAATAAATGCATTAAAGTAGTTTCATACTATTTAAAAGAGCTTTCTCAAATCTTTCATTTATTTTTATCGATTTTGCGACAGATAATGTAATTTTACTTTAATTATCAAACTTTACATTTTTTTTGCAATTATTATCATTCATTAACGTTCTATATTTATATGCTTAACTCTTCATGCACTTATTTGCATTCAACAGATTATGTTCACAATGATGTCAAATAAAGTTCTTATCAATTTGAAAATTTGTTGTTAAAATAAAATTATCAAACAGATCATTCAAGTTGATCGATCATTTAATGTTGTATACTTGTGCAAATCATGTTACAGCTATTCCGACTATGGTAAATTTTGATTTGCTTTCTGCTACTAATTCATCAGCTATCTTTTTCTAGCTGCACATGTAAAATCCCAATGTGAATTATGCCATCTTGATTATTTATTTTCATTCATAATTAGCAAGCCTGAAGCTGTTGTATTTAAATGATTTCATTATTATAGTGGTAATGAAAGTTGTTATTCATCGAAATTGTCATTAGAATTCACTTTCGACCTTAATTAGACATTTTGCTGCCAATTAATTATCTTTCGAAAATATTTGCTACTTATATTGTCTGTTTGAAGTTAAAATATATATCATTATAGATTTAAAAGTAAACGATTATTTGGCCAAGACTGGTATACAGCATATGGCGTTGCTTGCATTTCGACAGTTTGTAAACAGTCATTTCCTCAAGTTTTTCTTTTGCAAAATTTACTGATAAAAAACCTTTGCTGATAAAAAATTACGATATCATTTTTTGTCCATGTCGGATCAAAGGTCATTAAAGGAAAAGAAGGAATTCAACTGGAAATTTGTTCATCAAAGAAATTCTGGTCAGTGCTCTTTTAATCAAAATAAAATTGTGTATTACTTTCATCTCCTAATTTCTTATGTCTTATTTTTCTCGTGCCATTATTGAAGTTGCTTAGCTTAGAGAAAATTAGCTTCATTAACTTATTCAGTTTACTTGTTCTATCTAGAAAAGCTTTCACTTTATTAGCTTAGTTACTTCCTAAGAAAATTTCAACCTTAACTAATAACTTAACTATATTCTTTTTTTTCTTTATACCTTCAAATGAAAACAACACAGTCTATTTGCTTTTCAGCCATTCAACAAAAATTAGACTAATTTCCCATTTCATTTATTTCCTTAATTGGCCATTACTCATTAACCATGAGTAATCTCTCTCCTAATTATATAAGATTTTATGTTATATATAGCATATTATCTAAGCATTCCCTTAATTAATAATGATTTGTTTCCTTTTAAGTCAGCAGTCTTTTTTTTTTAAATTGAGCGAATAAATTTTGTCGAAATTTATACTTTGCCTTTACATTTGCGCCTTTTTAAAATTCGAAACATTTTTAATTTCAATATTGTTAGTCACTATTGCAGTGTCTTTGTTGTGATGATAAAATCGAAAATGAAATTTTAATTGGAAATGATTTCATGTCAACTGTAATAGAATAGGGACAAGAGAAGAAAGGGTAAAGTCATTATTAAATTTATTTAATCAACGATGTGAAAGTAAAGCATGACAGTCTAAGTAATAATAAAGTTAGCATTATGCTAAGATTTAATCAAATAAAGCGCATCTTTTGCAAAATAATAATTACATTAATTGATAATAATTTTGTTGCGATCTTTCTTTCGCCCTTCTCTTGGCCTTCTCATACTTTTACTTGCATAGTCATTGCAAATTATTAAATTTAAAAATGGAATTCCTTCTCATAAATGTCTTTTCTTTTTTTTTTCGACAAATTATTTATTAATATTTTGTCTGAATTTTTGAACTTCTAAAATAAACAATTTAATATTGCGAAGATTCTTTGCTGTTATTTCTGGCGTTGGAGATTTTTTAAATAACGAATAAATGGCAAAAAAAAAAGGAAAAAAAAGAAAGACAGAAAAAAGGAGAGAAAGAAGCTGGACATTTTTTAATTTTATTTTATATTTAGCATATTTGGAATAATTTAATTAGATTATTTACTCGATACGCTTTCATAATAAAATATGAATCTAATTATCTTTTATATTTATTTTTATAGCAGTAATTTTTCCTTTTCTCTTTTTCTTTCTCTCTCTTCCCTTCCTTAAAATGATTTTTATATGCAAATATTTAATTTGTTCATTTTACTATTTTTATTTTAGTTTGTTTTCGACTATTTTCTCGTCACATCTTGTGAAAGACTTCCACTTCAAAGATATTCTAAGGGTGAAGGTATGGCTTAGGTAGAGAAAATTAGATTGAGTGGAACACTTCCAGGAATTTGTTTACTAAAGCCTATAAAGGCATGGAAGCTATTATGAGCATTTGCATGTTTTTACTGGCAAATAAAAACAAGTTTTTTTCGTAATGTCCAAAAAGAAAACTTTTTTACCTCTTTTTCAAATCAATTCCTTTTAAAATTTTTAAGGTAAGGCATGCAAAGATGAAAATTGTTTTAAATTTCAAAGGAAGAGCGATGTGTAACAAAATGAAAACGTTTATGTTGTTGTCATGATCTTATTACATATCTGTGCATGTGTATGTAAGTGTGTGTGTGCATGAGTGTGTATGTGTGCATGTGTGTGAATGAGTGTGTATGTGTACATGTGTGTGCGTGAGTGTGTATTTGTGCATGTGTGTGTATGTGTGCATGTGTATATGTGTGCATATGCGTGTGTGTGTGCATGCGTGTGTACATGTATGTGTGTATGTGTGTATGTATATGTATGTGTGCATGTGTGTGCGTGTGCATGTGTGTGTACATGTATCTGTGCATGTGTGTATGTACATGTATGTGTGCATGTGTGTGTGTACATGTATGTATGCATGTGTGTGTACATGTATGTGTGCATGTGTTTGTCTATGTAGAGAGGCTTGAATGCTCAAAGAATATTTTTATCTGAAACATTCTTTTTTTTGCCTCAAATTATGTCACATTTCTCAGACTTTCTAATAGTATCTCCTTGCATATGAAAGAATCTCTTTCTTTTCCGGTTCAATTTCCGGTTTATTTTTAGCCATTTAAGAAAAATTCCGTATATTGAATGAGTTAAAGATCGGATGTATCTGTAGATATACAATATATCGTAATAAAATAAATTTTCAAAAATAAATTAATGTAATAAATTTAAAAATAAAAAATTTGATTTTTTATTGTAAAATTTTGAATTTTTTAATTTGAGAAATACTTTTGAAAAATTTTGTCATCTTTTTTAAAAATAAATTTACATTTAACAAGGCAAGTTTGTTACTATGAAGAAAAAAAGTTTTAATTAGTTTCAGTCTTAACTAATTTCTGCATTATGCATTTTAAAAACTGTAATGCGGGAAAAAGTTTGGTACATCTATTTTCTTTATTTATTTGTTTAAAATTAGAAATAAACTTGACTCTCGAAAATTTTAATTTCCTGTGCATGTGTTTTGATATTTTTTGTATAAATTAAAAAATTATCTAACGAAATTATTTGTGTACAATTTTAGTATCCAAGTATTTTAATTTCTTGCACGTTTACCAAAATATAGGAATTATTCAACTGCATGAATTTAAGTGTAATTCTTCAGCGAAATATAATTTTGCTATTTTTCTTAACTTTTAAATTGGTTTTAAAAGCAAAGAAAGTTTTTAGTTATGACTTTGGCAATACAACAGATCACACTGTATGCGATTTGCATTCCTGTAATTTTTGCTTTATGTATTTTGGCGGCTTTTTTTAATGTACTAGTGCTGTTAGCACGAAGTCAAATTAAAAATCGTTGTGGAGCCTTGGAATTAACATTTTCCTTGGCTGTATCCGATATTTGGACATCAGTTGTGATCGTTGCATCGTTATTTCGGAATTCTTATATGCCTGTTGTATTGGATATAAACTATTCATCAGTATGCTTCTCACTTACTTTAGAGGTAAAAAGAATTTGTTGCATTTCTTTTTCTTTTTAAGAATTTAATTTTAAACCAATGAAATTTGCAAAATAATGCAAAAAAAATATTTAAATAAAAAATTACAAGAAAGATTTTTCTTGTCATTTTTTTTTTTTTTTTTGAATGCTTCAAGAGTGAAAATGTATTTCTTTTTTTTTTCATAGCGATTGTTGAATAATTTACCTGCGTGAAAATTTTTATGCATTTTAATTCTCTTTCAGAGTTTCATAACATTGTTGTACTAATTAATTTTCAAAATTAATTTTGCCTTTTCCTTAGGCCAAGTGAAGTGACGGATTCTTTGAGATTAATCGTTTCATTTTAGTGTAGTAAATGAATGTAACAAGAATTGAAATAAGCTAACACTTCACAGTGAGCAATTCTGTTTTACTAGACTTGTTGACCAGAATATATTAAAATTATTTGGACATTTAGTGAACAGAGATATAACATACGAAATAAAATTGAAGCTCAAGCATTTCTCAAAAGTCTAGCAGAACAAAATATTTTACCATACATTTATCAAAAAAGATCATTGAATCAGACTGTTTGACAAAATTAATTACTTGAAGATAAAATAAGAAATTGCGATTAAAGTCAAATTGAAGATAAAACTGCGGAAAAAATTTTAAACTTTTTATGATTTTTGTTTGATTTAAATAAAAATTGAAAAGATAAAGGCAAAGAAAATATATTTGGAATACAGATGATTTTAATAATTTTTTTAAAGTTAAATAAATTTTGGAATTTTTGTAGTATCCGAGGATTGCTGCTATAAATGCTATTTGTCAACGAAGAACAAAATTTCTTTCTTCAGGCATTTAGAACAGGTGGACTATTAACCGGTCTTCTGCACTTGTCCACATTGGCAGCTTATCACTTGGCGTCAATTACACATCCATTTAATCATAAAGAATTGTTAAATCAAAATAGAACTCGGCTAATAGTTGTTTTAATTTGGTTACTACCACCACTACTCCTTCTATTGTACTTTTCCGCTTGGCCTAATCAAGGATTTCGAGTTAAAAATTGTTCTGTGGTGGAATTTTACGACATGCTTTATTTCCGGATGATAATTTCAATACTCATTGTTGTGCTTATGTTGAGTACCGGACTAATGTATTGGAAGATGCACAAAAAGCTTAATGAAGTTTGTAAAATTCAATTTAATTATGCAATCCAAAAAATTCGCATTGAACTTTTTGTTTGTCAATTTTTGTTTTTTAATGTAAATGACGAAATCATTTAACAGATAATTCATTCATATATAAATATTTTGTTTAAATTCAAATGTCAAAAATTAGCATTAATGTTGCACTTTTGCTGAAAGCGATAAACTTTTCTGATTAAAAAATCAGAATTGAATTAGATAGCATTTAATGGCATGGAAATTCTTTCTTTCTCATTTTTCATTTCAAATAACATTTCTACAACGCAAAATAAATATGAAAAAGACCAAATCACGGTAAAATGTTCAATCAAATTTTAGTTTAGAGAATTTTTAAATTCAAATTATTCTTGGTAAGCTATATCATTTAAAGTTTCCATAATAGTTTTAAATTTCTTTCAGTCTATTTCAAAATCTACCACAACAATACGCAAACATCGTATAGTAGTAGCATCGGGTCTTATTTTTGGAACATTCGTCATAGGCTGGTTACCAGCATCCTTACTTTACATACTTACTGCGCAAGATATGCCACTTTATCGTTTGAAAAGTATTTGGTTGAATATATTTGCTTTAACGACTTTAATTCTAATTATGATTAAATCAATCACCAATCCGATCATCTACGCCATCAGGTATGTATTTAGAGGAATTTTTAATTCTTTTCCAAAAACTCAGCAATTTCAATTTTTCTTTTTTGTTCCTCCAACTTAAAGTTTGAAAAAATTGATGAAATTTATTGGATAAGTTAAATATTAAAATTTTGTGATATTTTTACAAGTTCCAGCAAGTTTTTGATTCAAATTATTAAAATACAATAAACATAAACTATTGTCTATTGCAAATGACTTTTTTTTGCAATTGTAAATATGATTAATTCATTTCAAATGTTTTTTAGGATTCCGGAAATTCGACATTTAATTGTTGGTTGGCGGAATTACGTTCAAATAAATAGGACTAAAAATGACAAAAGGAATTGTGAAGAACAAGAAACATCATTTTGCAAAAATGATAGGAATAGAAGGAATGAGTCAAACTAGATTGAAAACGGAAGCTCAAATCATTGAACAAATCAATAGCAGATCAATCATGTTCTTGCCTTTGTTTTCTAACATTGATTTCAATGAATCAATTGAATTTCCAATGAATCAAACTTCACTTCCATATCTTACTTAAAAGAAAACTTGATTTGTATCTTCAAGAATGGATTTCAAATGAACTTTAAATCAATGCAAGAATGTAAAAAATGATTAACAAACACTTTCGATTAGTTTATTAATCAGTACTGCATGCAACAATATTCTGCAAAATTATGATATTCTAAAATGACAACAAGATTATCGATTAATAGCCAGTTAATCAGCGAATTTTGATAAAAATTCAAACAATATCATCAGCTTTGGAAGTTTGGCTCATTTGAATACCATTTCACTTTAAAGTGTAAATTATTGTATTTTAATATTTGAAGTGCTTTCGCATTACATAACTAAGACAAGGATAAATTTTTACTGCCTCAAGTGAAATTTTTATTAAAATCCTTAAAAAAAACTTTTGAATTCACAAACAAAAATGTTTGCAATTCCTTAGAAAGCCTTTTAAAAAATGCATCAAACATTTGTCTTCAGCAGGATTATACTATAGTTGAAAAAAAATCCTCGCTGTGGCAGTCTAAAAGAGTTGTCGCGATGGAATAAGTTTTGAAATTGGAAATTTCTTTTGAAAGCATGGAGGCATTGAGAAGTTTAAACAGAAAGACGATGTAAAAATAACTTTAAAACCAAAAGGCATGCGATACAATCGAACTTTTTCCCCAGCGATTATTTACAAATTACGGCATATTGATCGGTGTTAAAAATATGGGCCAAAGACTTGTTAAGGTTAAAAAAATGAGTTTGAAATGTTGTAATGAGATGGTTGACAAAATCTCATAAAATTCCTTCTTAAAATGGATGTCAAAAGGGAGACTGACATGTGAAAAGGCAATCAGTATGTAATGCTTTTGTGATTGTTCATGTTTTCTTCATCAATTAAAGGATTTTCAAAAGCTTTTGAAGTTTCAAATGTTGCTATGGTTCATCTCTTTCGTTTGTAAGATTGTCAAGTTTTTAAAATATCTCATGAAATAATTTTTTGCTTGTTTGCAAATTTCGAATGTGTCGTAAAATAGTTTTTTTGCTTCAATGCAAATTTCTAACATTTTAATTTTTGAATTTTTGAAATTTATAAAAAGTTTGATTTTGTCATTAAAAACGGTGCAGCAATAGAATTTTTGTTATTTATAGTTTAAATCAGCGCAGTCGTTTGGTCGTTGCCATCAGTTCAGGAATTGATGAAAGCGAAATCTCCCAAGATAGTTCATTCAGGTGCGACTGTTTTCCATATGTAATTAATTAATTAGTACAGAAGAAAAATCATCCTGCCTAAGCCTCAATAATATTTAATATTATTGAGGCAAAAATTATCAAAAGTTCAAAATTAGTTTAAACTCAGTACTAATACTGCAATCATTGCAATTTGATTGGAGAGAAGTGGGACATTATTATTCCTTTTTGACTGGAGTATTATAATTTTTTAATCGGACTGCTGAAAATTTAAGGATAAATAAAATTTAGAAAAGGGAAGAAAAAAAACTGAGGCAGAAGATATCCCAAAAGGCTTAGAGGATGAAGAATATTTCCATGGTCTTTTACCGCGGGAAGATTGCAACGAAATTTTAACCAAGGTTGTATCCGTAATTTCAGGATATGGTGTTTAAAATAATGAAAATTTTTTCCTACTTATCCCTATAATTGATTGATTACTTTTGCTTCAACTTTTTCCTCGCATAACAATGTTATAATAATTTCGATATAGGCTGGAGATTTCCTCGTACGTGTGTCACAGCCAAGGCCAACTGATCCACGTGAGATAATCATATCAGTACGCATATCCAAGGAACAATCGGGACAGCCAGTTCGTTTACCATCGAAAATTATTTCAAAAAACGCCTATAATTAATAAATATAATTAAGCTTTATAATTAAGTAACCTTATAATTAAATATAATTAAGCTTATATTAAGTAAACTTTGGATATTGTCATAAAATATATGCTTCATTGATCTAAATGACAAGGAATCTTGATAGCTTATCAGTCCTTCAATTCTTGTAGATTCGCCATATAATTGTGAAGAAACAAAAGCTTCCGAACGGTCAAGTTGTATGGATTGCAATTGAAGCGATCAAATTTACTTCATTTATCGAATTAATTGACCATTATGTGAAAAGCGGCGATCCAATTAATCCCGAAGTAAGTTTCTCTTCAAAAAAAAAATTGAATTCAAAAATAGCCTCTCAAATTTTCCAGTTATATATTTCATGATAAATTGATAAGTAAAAAATCATATGAATTATCGATTTTATCTCTTATATTTCCAGTAATATGATTTTAATAAGTTCAAAGTGATTACTTTTGCGCAATTAATCTTCACATCATTTTTTGCTAATAAGTTATTCCTTACCAAAAAGTAGTATGCGATAACGATTTCTCACAAACGACTAGGATGTTTTAAAAAATTACCATTGTTCAGTGATACCTTAATTGCTTAATTAATTCATATCATCGAGCATTCTAGAGTTTTTTAGTTCTTTTCATTGGTATTTCACTAAAATATCTTAATTTTATATAAGATTTTCATATTAGGAAATTTAAGTAATGAAAAAATTTTGTTGTTAGAAAGAAGCAAGGAACTAATTGAAGCAATTTGAAGTATATTTTACAGTTTGGAATAATTAATTTAATTAAATTTTTCGTAACTTGAAGAACATTCATTTTATGTAGGTGGAAAATAGCGTGCTGGTCAAAGCAATTAAGCGTCAATCGTGGGAATTAAGTCATGATAACATTACACTCAAGGAAATGCTTGGCACTGGCGCATTTGGCGAAGTACGAGCCGGCGAAGTGACCATTAACAAGAAAAAAATTGAATGTGCTGTGAAACTTGTTAGTATCTAAAAAAAACTTTTTTTTTCGTTACATTCTGAATTTCAACAAAGAAATCAAATCTAATTATATGAACTTCTAATTACATGGATTTAAAAATTTTTTCTCTGAAGAACACTTTTTGCATTTGCTCATTTCTCTTTCCACATCAATTCAGGCTAAAGTTGTGCTTTCGGAAGAGTACATGGTACTTAGAAAAGAGAAAATTAAGGAAATGATGCACGAAGCGCGCTTGATGCGACGCTTTGATCACGACAACATCGTTCGTATCTACGGCGTTGCAGTTGATCGTGAACCACTAATGATTGTGATTGAATTGGTAAAGAAATTACGAAGCTAGTATTTGTCGCATTTTATGAAGCTATTTCAAAAAAAAAATCATTAAATGTTGGCAAAAAACAAAAACGAACTTGAACAAAGAATTTGAAAATAAAATTGTTGAATTTAAAATATTTTATTGTCTAAAACAATATTATTGTGATAATTTGTTAAATAATTAACAGATTAAAGGAGGCTGTCTCTCGGAGGATTTGCAACAGCGTAAAGGTAATATCTCAGATGATGAAAAAGTTGAGAAAATGTGTCTCGGTGCTGCATATGGCTTGCAATATTTACATTCAAAGAAATGCATTCATCGGGACATAGCTGCCCGAAATATTTTATACACTAAGGACAAAGTGGTCTGATTTATTTCTTTTAAATTTTTCTTTATATTTTTCTCAAATTATTAAAAATTAAATTTTCTGTTTATTATTTTATTTGTTTGTCACTTATTTTTTTCTTTTATGAATACATGCTTTTTTTTTTTAATCATTAAGCAATTATGAAGCTCAGTAATTTTTTGGCACTTTAATTAATAATTTTTAATTATTTTATTGAAAAAGAATCTAAGCATTAATAGAAATTATAAGGCAGAATAATTTTTTTTTCCAGGCTAAAATAAGTGATTTTGGTTTGTCGCGTGAGGGGACAATTTATAGAATGAAAACAATAAAGAAAGTACCAATCAAGTGGACAGCTCCAGAAACTATTACTACATTTGTTTATAGTTTGAAAACAGATGTTTATTCATTTAGTATAACGGTATGGGAAATATTCGCTGATGGCGAGGAACCGTACAAAGGACTGACCAATTCGGAAGTGAAAAAAATGGTCATTGCAAAATGATTTTCGTACTTTTTTTTTGTTGAATAAAATTGAGATGTATGCAAAGAATGTATTTAGGTAGTACAAGGGGAACGGATGGAAATACCAGAAGTACCGCATGGTATCTCATCGTTAATTAGACATTGCTGGGATCAGAATGTGGAAACTCGTTGGACGATGGCCACTGTAATTTAGCTTTCCATTAAAAATTTATAATTAGTATGTATAGATGTTGTGTGATATCTAAAAGATACATAAAAATTAAGCCTTTCTTGAAAAAATAAAAAATAATTAGTTCAATTAAGCTTCAGGTTTTATTCCTTAAAACTTAATTAATTGTAAATTATGACACTTATTTTATGCCTCACAAACTTTCTCGCATATTTTACTTATGCTTTGCTTTGCTACGCTTCGAATATTCTTCAAGGCAGTGAAGAAATTGGAAAAAATTGCCAAGCAAATCAATCCTACGATAAAACTAAGCAATGTGAGCGTAATTGGATCGGATTCAGAAAAGGAAGTGAGCTTTTATAAGAAAATTATTGATTCTA
This sequence comes from Mansonella ozzardi, assembly GCA_029876185.1. NCBI lineage: Eukaryota > Metazoa > Nematoda > Chromadorea > Rhabditida > Onchocercidae > Mansonella > Mansonella ozzardi. The sequence continues at coordinate 61,095 of JARVGP010000051.1, read as the reverse complement.
TCAAGAAAAGCACATCATCCAGTAAAAGTAATCCACAAAGTCCTGGAACGCAGCATTCGGTAAGCATCCCTAAATGTAGACACCAATGTCAGCTGCAGTTCATCGATCGAAGATCAAACTATATTGAAATAATTAACTTTGAATACTCTATTTAAACTGCAAAAATTTAATTGTTCATTAATCGCTGATTAATTTTAATAAAATTTCATAAATTTGTCAAAAAAAATTTCATCGTGAAATTTTTACACTGAAAAAATTTTGAAAAGAAGAAAAAATTTAATACGGCAAAAATTTAATTTAATTTCAGAGCAAAAGAATGCGAGAGGTTACGAAAACTAAGAAATAAATGACATCATTTCAGTCGCATTTATGCAAGTCACTGTTTTCATTTTTTATCCTAATGGCACTGTGAAATTTTGAAATTGTTAATTTCAATGCAATTAGGATGTCATTAAAGGATCATAAACAAATAAAACAACATGTTCAACTAAGCCTTGTCGACTTTGCTGTTGTGAAATTTAATTTTCATTTTCTCACTGTCCACAAAATGGAAAGAGAAAAAAAAGAGCAAAAGAGTGAGAGAAAAAAAGGAAAAAATGAAAATCAAAGAATTCATTAAAACAATTATATTTTGAAGAGATATTTGAAAAGTGTTATCGGAGTTAAATGAGAAATTGGAATCGTTGCAGGAGCCCATTCAATGCTAACAAAATTTTCCATTTATTTCCAAGTGACAATTTTTACATGAAAAGTTTGAAAGAAAATTAATTAACAATGTTAAAACAGAACTTTCGAATTAATTAAAATGCACTGAACCAGTAATTAGGAATCAAATTTAGTGCAATCAGCAAAATAGTTTATTTAAATTCATTTTAATGCATGTCAAAAACATTGTAAAAGAAAAAAAACTGAGGTCAAATGTCGTACAGTGACGCATAATTCTGTAAAGCATAAAACAATCTTTAAGAAAGGAAACACACATACACATACAAATTCAAAGTACATTTGGAACTGCGCCTTATAAATGACACGTTGATTTTTCGGTTGAAAACAATAGCAAAAAAAAGTTGAGGTCAAATGTCAAAGCAATTAAAATCCTTTTCTGCAAAGTAGAGGTAATTAAAAAATACGTGTAAACAGCCACCAGTAAGATGCAATTTTGCTTTCCATTGGCAAAAATTCAAATCTTTTTTCGAAAAAAATTTATTTCTGCTTTTTTTCCGAAATTCTTGAATTACGTCATCCGTCAAAGTATATAGTTTTATGGAGCACTAAACCGGACTTTAAATAAAACCAGAACAGAACGAAGAGAAAATAAAAAAGAAAGAAAAGAATGATCATCAAGAGTTCAAATATTTGATGAAAAGCTACAAAATTTAGATGAAATAAATTTCCGTAATGAAAGCAATTATTTCAATATCAACAATTATCCCTCTGAAATTAACTTTTCCTTTCTTTTTTCTTTAATTCATTAGAATGTAATAATAAAAGATAGGAAATATTGATTGATTTCCTTTATCTTTTTTTTTTATTTCAAAAAAATTTTAAAAATGTCATCGTTGAAGAATGGTAGCATTTTTAGCTGCATGTAATGCTTTCAATTGTTCCAATTCCTGATTCAAACGATTCATCTCCTTTCGAAGTTCATCGTTTTCTGCTTCCAATTGTTGCGCACGCTTACTACGATATTCAAATTGCGCCCGACGATTTGCGCGACATCGTTTTGCTGCCTCATTGTTACGTCGTCGACGATCCATATACTGTTGCTATAATGCTTCCAGTATAGTATTGTTAGACCACTCCACAATATAGAGAAGCTTGCATACTTTTAGCATCAGATTCCTTGCTAATCCTGATGTGGTATATGTCTTCAGTAGAGTTTCCTATGCCAGAGAAATGTCAACTGATAGTTTAGACAAATATGTCCACGAAAAAGAAAAGATAGCTTTCTAGCTTCAAGCAATCATCTTAGGAGGGCAACTCTAATTCCAAAGCCGGATAGATGAAGCTCGTTACATTATAAAGTCATTCATCTAAAAAAAAAAAGAAATATTCTAACTGAATAATCTACGATCTGATGATGACTTCGCTGTCACCATTTAAATTTGCCAAGTTCTAGCAGATGAAGCATGGACTAAAGGTGGGACCAATTTTTGCGCACATTATGCTCACTGAAAAAAAAAGTCTTTATGCGAATAATTCGGATGATATGCCCAGATTTGCATCAAACGAGATCTTCCCAAATATTTGATCACAAAGCCTAATGATTATGATGAGTTCTGAAGAAGAATTTTGAATGTTTCATTAATCCGAACTAAGTATAATAGTTGGAGTATTAATAAAGATAGATCACTGGTAACACCCGCTTTACCTTGCTAGATGGTCGTGAGCGTAAAGCTTTGACAATTGCGGAATGTTTCGGTGCTGGACTAAGTTGTGATCTCATTGAATCAGTTGTACTATTGTTACTAGCTGATGATTCCATGCTATCACTGCTATCACTTTTAGTTGTTGAGGTACCGCAACATATTGCATCAGATTTGAATGATGCATTTGATGTCACGGATCGTATTCCTGGGACTGTTAAAGCAGTACTCAAATTTACTGCCAAACTACTCAAACAGTTTTTCAAATCATTCTGCAAATAAACCATCTATTTCGTACATTAAATTTTAAAATGGAACTTTTTTGAAATTATGCGTCGATTTCAACTTCAGCGATCTGCACAGTTTCAATTGTGGAATACGACTAACGTGGAAGTGGTGGAGACTCCAAGCTGCCATTCGTTCTTAGCATTGTTAAGATAGCTAAACTGCTTGAACTTTTGAAATAGCTGTTAATTCCCGATTAAACTGCCTGTTGAGAAGTCGGCTAATTTGCTCAATCTTTTAGGACCAGTTTTAAGGATCAAAGAAAAAACTATTTTTGCGCTATTTTATGATAATATAATTTGAATGGCTTTGAATTCCGAAGCATAAATTAATGTAAAGATTTTTAAAAGTTTAACTAGAAGAAATTTTATTTTTTGGATTTAATTTACATCTTTGGGTGATATATTGTTGAGACCAGAATGAGTATCGGTTCGACTTTGTGCAACCAGTGGTGAGGTCCGTTTAATAGAAAGTAGCGAGCCAAGCAAAGATCGTGGTTTATCATCCAGATCGCTTTCTCTGGCTTTGTCTGAACAAGATGATGAATGTGCCAAAGCGTCGTTTGATATTTGCTTCTTCGTTTCAGTTTCTGTTGATAAATGTGGTTCTCGTTCCAACAATCGGTATCGTAAAACATGAGATGGATCGGATGGTGTTTCTATAAGAATAATAATTTATGCACTTCAGTCTCTAGACCACATCAACGGTATATCAAGCCAGTGATCAGTAAAGTATTACCGCGAAGTGAGTAATCCAAAGGTGTCGCATCAGTTGTTGATGAATCAGGACTATAACTCTGTGTTGTACTTGTTGGATCACGAGAACTATGAAACGGTTGAAAAGCACCCTGTCCAGAAGAAATTATTGTTGATGATGATAAACAGCAATTCTGAAATAGTTTTCAGAAATAGTTTACTGGAATAGTTTCACAAATATATAAAAAAATTAAATCAAATGTAATTAATATTACGCTACATATATTTCTCTTATTACCAAAATAGTGCTGATATATTCTGAAAATATTAATATGTATCTTAAAATAACTTACTTGCTGTGCTTGTTGCAGTGCAGCTTGGAAAGTGCATATTTGTAACGCTGGAAATTGTTGTACTGCAGATGCAGCAACTTGTGAAGCAGCATTGGCACATGCAGGAGTCAAGAGTGACGTTGAAGCAGTTCCAGATGGTGGAAAAATTGGCGAAGGAATGGAACCGGGTGATGGAGCAAGTAAAGGAGTAGCAGCAAATAAATGTGTGGGAAACATTGCTGGTAATTTTGTTGCTGGTCCAATGACATTTGCCAAATTAGTTGAAAATGTTGTTACCGATGAAACCGGCAGTGATGGTACCTTAGGTATGATTGCATCAACAGCATCCTTTCTTTGTGCTGTTGAAAGAATGACCGTATCAGGAGCGACAGATGTTACCAAACACAGTGCTTGTTGTTCTTGCTGTTGATGCTGCTGCTGTTGTTGTTGTTGTTGTTGCTGCTGCTGTTGCTGTTGTTGCTGTTGTTGTTGTTGTTGTTGCTGCTGTTGTTGTTGTTGTTGTTGGTGATGTTGCTGCTGTTTTAATCGACTCCTCAGCAGATTATTTTCTTTTGTTAATTCGAGTAACTTTTGTTCCATAATCTAAAATTCAATTCGAAAAATTTAAATTTGCTTAAATAAATATCGCACTTTTAATTGTTTTTTGCTCTACCAAAAATTGAATTCATTTCATTCATTTCGCTTTAAAATATACAAATACCATATCATTTATACGACGTCTTTCGCGTGACCTCTTCGTGATATCGTTGTTATCTCGCCGCTTTCCCCAATACATATCATTTCGGCTACTTTCGTTTGATCTGTTCAAGAATAATTTTTTTTTGTTAGAAGATAATCACAATCTTTTTAATAATCTTTCACATCTATCTGCCATTTGTCTTTTCTAATTTAGAGAAAAAAAGAAAATAATTTCTTTTTTTTTTGTATTTCCATTAAATGTCTTAATTTCTTTCTTTTGGATCTGAAATTAGATCATATAAATTAAAAGAAATTTATGAAATAAACAAACCGCCTATTTGAGTTGATATTGTTTGAAGCTGGTGAAAGAGATGTTTCGGAGCTGTTCGATGAATCCGATGCGGGTCGTTCTATGTGATTGTTAGAACTAATTAGATTCAAACTTCGTAGCGATGACGATGAGTGTGAACTTGAACACGACTCAATACCCAATCCATCCATTACACACCTGCAAATACTCTTTGCTTTTACCTTTGATTTATTTTTTAAGCATTCTTCTTATCAAACTTATCAAATGAGAGAATATTATCAGAATTATTAATAATTAATAATGCAAAGTGACTATAACTAATTGAAAGAAAAGTAAAATCGACTACTTAATTACATTTAAAACAATTTTAATTTATTTATTTCATTTATGTAAACACTAGATCCAAAGAAAAAAAGCGGCAATATGATTTATGCAAATAGCGAAATAAAATGCTATCATTTTCAGTAACTTTGTAATTTTTTTCAATAAAAATTTCAGTTTGCTATTTAATGAAATTTATTAGTCAATTGGCACTTGTTGCTAAACATAGAATTAAACAATTTGAATTTAGTAAAATTTTAATCGCTTTGCTTTTCAAGTACAAAGTGCTGTCATTTTAATTAAATATTACCCTTTGTCTTTGATAGTCTCACGAATGTAGCAAGAAATACCGTTCATAACAATTTCGATATTATAACACTAAAAACAATAATGATGACGATAATCATCACTCCATAATATTTCGCATAAGTAAATTTGAGACTAAGTATTTCTGATGACAGTAGTTAAGCGTGGAATGACATAACGATGACAGAGGTAATAATAATTCACTATTAATAATGACAATGATATTGGTGACAATTAGTAATGATAATGGAAACAGCGCAAGTCATAAGGATGATTATAGTGATAATGAAGTTTAGTGTAAACAAGTTTTTAAAAGTGAAAGAAGATAAAAATGGAAGTAGAACTGGATAAAATAATAACACTGGTGGTGATTGATAATCGGAGATATGTGAGCAATGCTCATAAGTGAATTTGTTTTGAAAAACAAGATTTTCTATGCATGGTTGTCTGATACTGGCATTACATCGTCCATTAATAATAATAACCGGTTACGGATTAATAACCGGATGCTGACATAAGAAGGAAAATGAAGGTCATTTAATTTTACTAATGATGCTTACTTTAGCTTGAAATTTATCATTCTCATTACTCTAATCCATTAATCTTTGCAATTTTAATAATTAAAATTATTTGTTGAGCAAATTAAAGGTTAAAAAATTGAAGTAATGCAATGCAGCTGTTTTTCTTCTTTTTAAGTGTGGGTAATTTTATTTTCACTGAATCTATATGATGAATTCAATTTTTAAAGAATAAATATTAAATTTTTAAATGGTTCGAATCGAGCAGAAAGCACTATCCTTAATAATCCTATTGCTTTTTTTTTACATTAGAATTACAGCAACAATTAAACGAATATAGCCAAACTTGCTAAAATATATTTAAAGTTAGTTGCAGTAAAGTGCGTAACTTACCATCGGATATATGACAGCTTTCCAGATGCTTTTGCTTGATTACTTTCTTCAAGCCTACAATTAAATGAAATTATTATTAGAATAATCAAACAAGCAATTCACTCATTATATAATTTTTATTGTTCTTCAATTTCATCGCGTATTTAGGGATCATCGAGAGGTTTTTTTTTTTTTGGCCAGGAATAAAGCTTGCCTGATTTATCCAATCACAAGTGCTATATTTGCATTATTTTCACTCTATGTTGCTAATCATATCTTTCTGCCAACTTTGCTTTCCTCCTCTGAACATAGTCAAAATAGCCAAGCGAACTGAAATCAATTAAGCTTTCTTCAAACATCGTTGAAAAGGTGCGGAAAGTTTTAAAAACTTCTTTATGGACTTATCGCGATTTCGAGAATTAAGTTAAAGAAGAATACATAAGCAATTATTAAATACGGATATAACAACATTTAACAACTTGCTAATGACAATGTCATAGGAATCATATGTATTTCTCAAAAAATATATTAAAGTTATTCGCTGAAAGAATCTGTATTTATCATCAGAATGTAACAATAATGTGATTGATAGTTTTGGAAGATTCTAATGTCTGCGAATAAATCTTTCAGGAAAGTTCTAGTAGATGCAGTAAAACTAAATGCTCCTAAATTAACTTTTTCAATTCATTTACCTTCTTTGAAAAACTTCCTTTCGTTAATTCTCCAAAGTAAAATTATCGATAATAGAGGAAATTATATTGCGTATGAGTACGAGAAGTGAAAGTTTCGCAATGCTCAATTCTGATGATAAATAGTTAGTTACAAGGTCATTACTGCATCTGAATATGTTATGTATCGGTGTTTTTTTTTTTGTTTTCTTCCGTAGTTTTATAAATTCATTGTATACTTGCATTTCAAACATAATAGCAAAAAAAGAACCCGTCCAAACATTACATCTATGTTTTGGGCGAAATTTTTAATATTAGTACAGTTACACCTGTCCATGATATAGTGAGGGCAATTAACCTTGAAACGACAGGTGAGATTGTCAAAGGGAGAAAAGTGATAGCATGGCAAAATGAAATGAAACGGACAAACGAATAGGTAAGAGAACGAATGGATGAAAAACCGATAGGAAGAAAATTTCCATTGCAATTGTAAAGAAAGAGTTTTTTTTTTGATTCATTTTTTTTAAAAAAAAGGTATATTTCAAGGTAACAATTGATTATTGCAAAGAAAGATTCATTCCTCAAACTTATGCATTTTCAATTTTTTGCGCGAAAAAATTTAGATTTTAGAAAGCAAGAAATGTATATTAATGCAAAATAAAAGCACAAAGCAGTGAAGTAAAGGCAAACTTTAAAGTAAATACAAAAGCTCAAAAGTAAAAGTACAAACTTAAAAATACTCAAACTAAAATAAACTTGGCAAAAAAAAGTATAAAGTTGCAAAGTAAGAGTTCATGGGGTTAAAGTACACAATGATATTGATAGTAGAAAGTGTCAACCTTTTATAATTCAAGCATATCTAATATCGATATAATTAAAATTATTTGTCAGTGTCGTTAATTTAATTATTTTTTGCCGTATTTTGATCTTTAAAATGCTTTATTAGAATTTTTTTGGTGAAATTTTGAGTGAAATAACTTAATGATTTAATAAATCTGAATTAAATGCTTAATTTCAACATTTCAAAGAAGTTCGAAGTTTTTCAATTGGAATATTGTTTTGAATTATTCGTTTCGATTTCCCTTGCACTGTTTTAATTCTGCTTGCAAAACTCTTACAGTGCAGTGAAGAGTGTAAAAAATAGCGAAGAAGTCAAAACTAATTGGATATGTGGATGGGTTAAAATTATGTGGAAGTTTCTCTTCTTATCAGTAAAAAAGTTTTTAAAGAGATCTTTTGCCTAACTTTGAAAATCCACCGAGTACTTCTAAGTGGGAGTTTCAGGCATCATGGAATATGGCGCATTTTTGCCAATAAAATTAATTGCAATTCCATTAAGCAGCTAAAAATATTTCAGGAAGTTCGAAAAAATTTGCTAGAAATGATTTAAATCGGTGGTTGGATAGAATATGAAGAGACTCAAAAATTGATTTCACAGGTGATGTATGGTCTATCTGTGTGTATCTGTGTGGAACAATGAACGGGTCACTGAAAGGACAGACAGGGTCAGGTTCCCGCCTCTGTGACCTTCGTGAGGTCAATGTCGTCAACCGTTATGTTATTTGTGTATTGTGCTTGTTGTGCTTGTTGTCTGTTATTTTCCATTCAAATTTGCCAGAACTGATTTATGGATGACTAAAAATTGCTTTCCACTTCGATTACAAAGAATTTTTGTAAAGAAAAAGCAAAATTTTATTGCAGAAAAAAGAGGTAAAGCAGAAATGGAAACTGGAAAAGTTCAGTGTCTAAAAAACTAAGCTTGTTAACCTCCAAAAAAAAAAAAAAAAAAAACCAGAAGAAGTAGGACAGGTAATTTAAAAAGCAAGAAAAATAAGTAAGAAAAATTTGAGAAGTACAAAAGTCACAACTAATACTAGGAAGCTGATGAAACGGAAGTGCACAAATTTTTGAAAGAAAAAGTGAGAAGTGGTCAAAATTTTAATGAATTCAAAAAATTGTTGAAATATTGTATAATGCTATCATAATGATATCAATTATAGAAACAGTGTTGCTGATCCGAAAGTTTTAAAAGCCTTAGGTCAATTCAACATTTCCAATTTAATTCAAACTTTTTCTACCGTGTATGTGTTCATAATTTGAAATTTGCAATACAGCTTTTTCGAAGTGTAACTGCAAAAGCCATAAAAGAAATTTTAGAGGTTTTAAACAAGGAGAATTAGGCAGCTCTGCATATGTCATATATGACGTCTTCGCACCATACCACTTTTTAAGAATTTTAAATGTTTTAATTTGTTACAAATGCATTTTGTTCGATTATATTACTGATCAGTGCTCAATCAAATGGTTCAATGGCTATTGCAAGTGACATGGCCAAAGGGCGCTCGGACATAACGTCCAACACGACCTTAAAAAGACGCTGTTAGATGTCTGATGCATCAAATACAAAAAGTAAAAAAGATACCAGGAGAGAGACATTTCTTCATGATCTATTGTCATTCGACACGACGAGAGACATAAATGACAATTTATACTAATGTAGGCGAGGATGTCACTTTCGTCATGTGGGCAAAAAAAGAAAAAACTCTTTGTAACGAATGAGACAGAGTAAGAAGTAGATTTCTCAAGTCCGGAACATCAATTGTAATTTTTCTGTATGTACATATATGTCACTATTCCAATTGTCCGAAAATCTATCCAAGATAACATAGTTTAATTTTCCGAAGTTATTTTTCAACTAATCCATTGAATGACACCTACTTTCCATGTTACAACAATCCGATATTACAAGGAAAAATTGTAAGCGGTAAATGGGAAACAGGCATACGCAATAATAAAAGGACTGTAGTAAAAAGATGAAAAATTAATGACTGTCAAATTCAAGCAAAAAAAAAGAAACTTCCAGAATTTAATTGTTAAACTTTTAGACTGTGAAGTATTTATTTGAAACGGAAAGGTAACTTGTAGATACATTTATATCATATAAAAATCACAAAAAATTGTGAAAGTAAGGAAAATGAAAGAAAATAAAGTATGCATATATGATATAAATGTATAGAATGAAAACTATACGATAAGATATTAATTAATTAATTAATCGATATCGATAATAAGGTTTCAAAAAAATTCGTAAAATAGCATAATATCGATATAAATTTATCATTTAACGGTAAAATTGAGGAAGGGACTGGATAAGAGGAGTGACAATTTGACAACTGTATGGATTAGACCATAGTGATATCGAGGTGGAAGTCGGGGGAGGGAGTGTTGAAATGCTTTCCACATCGGATAAATCAGAAAAACTGTTGCTGTGTGCGGGAATTTGAATGTAAAAAGTGGAACAGGAACTACAGTGTCATAGACAGACAAAAACACACACACACACATACATACATATACATACGAATGTCTACTATTCAAGCATGCCATTTAATAGCAATTTCAAATTTGAATTTATATTGTATGTAAAAATCATATCCTGATTTTCCTGAATAATTAAAATTTTCTTATAATTCAATAGTCCGGTTCATTGACTTGCTCTACATTTCTATATTGCTGAGATTATAAAACCAAAAAGACTTTTAAAACTGCCTGACTTAATTACAGGAAATAGTGAAAAATAATAATAACAACAACAATGAAATGAGTGAAATAGAATGAAATCGGAACGAAAGTGAAAGTGACAATAACAGGAAATATACCTTTCATGTTTCATTTGTACCCCGTACCTTAATGAAAAAGATCTTTTTCTCCCAGCTCTTTTTTCACATCCCGAGAGGACTTTTTAGAAAGAAAAATTACGATTGAATCGATCAACCGATCAAGTGAACAGACAAAATTTTACAACAAATACAAGAAAAAAATTGACCTTTTCAGAAGTTCACACTACTGTACATTCTGTCGCTCAAATAATCTCCAAATAACGAACAAATTATTCGTTTTCATTAAACAAAGGAATTCTTAAAAAAAAAAAAAGAAAAAAAATGAAAATGAAAAAGTTTTGAGTATGAAATTACGAACAAATATAAAAATGATTGGTTTTTCGGGGGGAAAAAAAATCCTAAAAAATGATGGAAATGAAAGATTTCACAGTTGAAATGATTGAAATGAAAGATTTAAAAATTTGAAATGATGAAGTGAAAGATTTAAAAAGTTGAAATGATGAAATGAAAGATTTAAAAATTGTGAAACATTTGCAACTATTACACTACAATCAAATTTGAAAATTACTACTATTAGCAAGAGAGACATTATTGCTTTCCAGATGAAATGCAATTAATTTCATTACGGATTGCAGTGCAGTGCTTTTTTTGGATTCCGTAAAGTGAACAAAAAGATATGAAGAATAGATTAGAGCTGTCAAATAATATCTGAAAGAGATGGAAAAAGGAAATGAGTGAAAATAGATTAGAATTTATTTCTGCAATAATCTCGCTCATTTCAATGATCATCTCATGAAGGGTAAGAGTTAGACATTTGAATGACTGTAGAAACAGTAAATTTGTACTTGTGTGTAAAAATATAGGTTAAATCCGGAAAAAAAAATTAATTGTCAGTGAGAATGAAAAGTGAAATTGATGAATGGCAGCAAAAGAAAACGGGAATAGAAATTTTATGATACGAGAAAGAGAGAAGGGAGGGGAAGAAGGAGAGAGCTCTTTCTTCTTACTACAATGAGGACGGGTCCGATATGGCAGTGACACAATTACCTATATTTTAAGGCCTGTTTCGATAGATATATTTATACTACTACTGAACAGATATGCATGCATTCCATTATTTACACTTCTTTTTCTCGTTTAACGAAAATCTTTCTGTATTAACCCGAAAATCTGAAAACGAAACTCCGGTTAGTTGCGTAACATACAAATGAATCGTGTGAACGAAATGAATTGCAAGCTAAATTGCCGTTAGGAATAAAACAAAAAAAATCCTGATATGATTGATATATTTTACTTGTTTATCCGCTCAATTCCAGCTCAGTTCTCTTTATCGTTTATCTCATTCACTAAGATAATGATTTCTGATGATTAGATAATCGAACAGATGACGAATTAAACAAATCGAAATGAGTAATTCGTTCTTTGAATCAATCTTATCTAAAATCTCATAAGGAAAAAGTACGACAAAAGCCAGTAAATTCGAGTTAGTCTCGGTCAGCATTAATATGAAGCATTCCGATTAACAATTGTTGGAAAGGAGTGTGGAATAATCTCCTAGACTGACTTCAGAGTCAAATAAAGAAATCTGGATTAAAATCATTTGTTAATGAATCTTTGAAATCTCTCAGACTGACTTCAGAGTCAATCAAGGAACTTGAATTGAAATCAGAGTTAGCAGCTTGAATTGAAATCAGAGTTAGCAGTAGAAGCAAAAATTAAAGAAATTAATACATATGCCATAAATACTCCAGACAGCAGTGGTAATTGCCTATTACATTCAACAATTAACAACTACGATAAAATTGTTTCAGAGTAACTATTGGAGAACGCAGCAGATGTTAGCTGTTAGCTTCAAAGATGCAAAGAGCAGCAATGCTTTAAACCTAACTGCGAAATTGCATATGATTACTACATTTGCATATGATTACTACAGTGAAATGCTCACACCAACTAATTGAAGCTAGCAAAAAGCAGCTTATTTCAGGAACGAAAAGCAGACCACCATAGTTTCCTGCTAAAACTAAGCAAATTATTACAAAGTCTAAGTTAGACTAGAAGACAAAGAACTTAGTTGCAATTCAAGCCGGGAAGATTATCAACGATGGCTATCCATTACATCAGGATGGAAATATAGATAATTTTAATGAGTTGCTAAGGAGTGTTTATAATATATATCACTGCTGTGGGTATATAGTTGGTTCAAGCTGTAAACAATGACCAAGTGCTCTTCTTCATCTACCCTGGCTATCACTAATAAATAAGCAGTGGTCGTATGACTTCAAGGCTATTATCTTTCAACTGGATCGGTAAACATGTCCAATTTATGGCCAAAATAGAGCATCACTGCATTCAATTAATGCTTTTGCTCTGTTTGTACCGATGATAATAATGCTTATGATTGCAGTTAGTTATGATTGTTGTGATCCGGGAGTTAATCCAAGATAGAGAGCTGTAATCATTAAATGCTAACTATAATATATAAAATATGCAGATTGATCCGATTTTGCTAAACAGATACTATTGTGAAATTTCCATCAAATCATCCTAAAATTCATTAATTTGCTTTTTTCAAGCTGATGTTTGTTTTGTTTGAAAACGAAACAAAAGAGATTAGTGAAACAAGTTACGAGAGAAAATTAAGGTCAAGGATAAAATAGGTCTCTCCATCTATCAAAAAAAAAAATAAATCAACTGGTAATGGTAAGAATATCTTGATTCCCTTAATTGTCATAACTTTGACCTGTTAACATATTATCGATTTCTTTTCTAATATCGATCAAATCGCTCACTGATATGCCATTTCATTTCCATCTTAGATGAAAGGGAAAGAGAGAGAGAGAGAGACGAGGGAGAGAGATAAAAAAATTCACTCCCATAATTCAGGATAGCCCAAATAATGTCTCTTAAATAAATGAAATTTCATAAAAGACAATGAACGCCTGGCGGGCAAAATAAAATGAATTACGGTAAAACACAACTGACTATGTTAACTTTCAAATTTCAAATTTGGTCCAATGTCTAATTTTTCAAAATTGATCAGATATCAATCATTACATACCCATTTTCGTATAATTTAAAACTATCTTCATAAGGCGATTAAAGTATTTATGATAACACTGACCTAAATAATGCAAAACAGAAGCCTATGATCTAAAATGATCAGTGATCTAAAAACCTTCCCAATAATTGTTGAGAAGATTATCATATATTTATCATATAATTATCATATCTTATTCACATATTTCAATTATTATGTATTTCCAAGACAATTCTTACCTGCAATCGACTTAAGTTATTAAATGGATAAAGAATCAATGAAGCATTATTCATGTGGAAAAAGTGTTAGCAATGATTATCACTCAGTTCAAATTCTACTAATGTGATATAGTTAAGTAGATAAGTGATTAAATATCTAAAGCATGACAAAGTAATTAAGTTAATTAAAAACTGATAAAAATTCTGCCACTTTTTATCCAAATTGTATGTTATAAACAAATTTCCTTATAGTTTTATAGGTGCTTCCTAATTTTGATGCATACTACATCTGTCTGAATATATGTGTATCTGGATGAACTGGTTTTGTTAATGTCCCGGTAGTAGAACTTAAATAAGCCGAATTAAGGTCAACAATTTCAACTTCCCTCCGCGTCCTTTCTCAAACATTATGCCAGCTCTTTTAAAAGCGAAAACGGATGTGTAAATGTTTGCGTGTTACATATACAAATATTTTCGATGTTTGAGTGTCCATGTACCGGTTCCTGTCACCATTACAGGCAAAGCGATTTTGTAAAGACGAATTGGTGGTGTTATTCGTGTCAGAAAAAACTATCCTTGCGGATCGTACGGATTTGCATCCTATTGTCAGAAGATAGAAAAAAGAAAATCTTTGACCTTTGTTCACTTAATCAAATTCAAAGCCATTGTTTACTTAATTTAATTGAATGTGAAATGTAAGTTTTGAATGCTATTGAATTGTAATTAGACAAGCACAATGTATGCATACAAACAATTTTTTTTCGATTTCATCAGAAAATGTTTTGAAGAACAAAACTTATAACTTATTATACTTTGCAATAATTTTGCATACAATTTTAATATTTATGAAATTTCTTATTTTCCTTTTGATCTTTTTTCAGATCATTTACATCTTTTCGAAGGCTTCAAAATTGAATCATCGAAACATCATTTCTTGCTATATGCATATATGCATATGATGTAAAATCTGAAACAGATTATTATTGTAGCTCAGAATTAAAATGCTTTGAACATACTTTCCGTGGGATTAAAACTAAATAGCTATCGGTAAATGGGTCCATTGAGAAATTGGATAGAAAAGCTATCTTGCTAGTTCATATAAATTCTAAGTTCAATAACAATATCCTGAAAATTTTCAAATATCCTGAAAATAACTTCAATACCGTAAAAGGTTTTTATTTTCAGCATTCGGAAAATCAGTTCTGCTGTCTCTCTCATACAATCGAAAATTGATTCGCGGACGTCACAAACATTTCCCTTATACGACATAGTTAGTGCAATATCAGTGCTTAGATAGAGGATGCATCTAGATTATTTTCAGGCTATCTATCTGCTGAAAGGTAGTTTTAGTGTTAAGAGTTGCTGCAAGGCAGAAAACTTTAATGGGGAGCATCCATTATCATTGTAGTTTCCAATACTATTCTTATCCAACTCTTTGCAGATTTGCGAATCTTTTCTGCTTAAGGCTGATGAACTCACCGAGAATTATGATCGTATCATCTACAAGAACATTTTGAATAAGATGACCAGAATTTGTCTTTTTTGACGGAATCTCTTGAAATAATGAAGAAATAACATATTGCTTGTTAAGTAATGAGAGAGTACGCAGATAATGAGATCGGAAGTTTGAAGACGTTTTTTTTTAAGTTTTTAATCATAAACCAATTCCTTTAAAATATCTTTCGGTTTGATTTGCTTGACCGACAAAATATGTGACCAGCACATATTTTTTATACTTATGACAGTTCATGGGTAATTAGGGCAAAACGACCCTCACTATCTTTAGCTCTGATATTCTAATATGCAAGTGTCAATGAACGCAGGTATATGTGCCTTTGTTTCCTCGTGTTTGTTCAACCTCATTAGATGCTCGTTGACATAGTTAACCAACCGGGCGGAGGATACAATTGAGCTTTAATTAGGGCACTTTTAATGAGTCTTATTCGTGCAAAATAAGCAGTACTTCCTTTGGAAAAGGCTTCTGGTCATTCAGGATGTTACTGGGCAAAACTTTCATTTCTTGAATCAATTTTGAGTGACCACTCTTCTGAACCACTGCATGTAGGATTGAGTCTCTGACTTCCAATACACCTGTTGTTTCGTTCGACTACAAGGCATTGCAAATGTGGATTTATTCTTCAAGCAGCTCTTTTAAATAGCCTGAGATTCATCTGCCAGGACCTATCAACTTGAATCGTAACAGCGAAATCCTTAGCTCTTAGATTATTCAGTTAGAGTATTCTTCTCTTAGATTAGCAGTTCTACATAATTAAACGTACTCCATCTAGGGTTTGAAGTTACAATTGTCTTCTAGAATAATTACCTAAGATCGAATGAGCCCATCTTTCCTTTCGTGGTTACAGTTTCTCTCAAGTTGAAACCCATTTGGAATTAGACCCATCATAGGGATGTTCTACTGTCAATATATTTCGCAGTTTCATAAATCTCTACGATAAGATGATGTCTATAGCAAAGGCAAGTTTTTGATATTTTTACATTATTTAAAATAAAATTAAATCATGTCGAGACGTTATGAAAAGATCGAATCATTCATTTTTTAGATAATTTGTTTTATCGTTAAAAAAGTATTCGAAAGAAAAGAAAGTGTAAATGCATACATTCAATAGATATAAATAAAATTGAACAACAAAAAATATGCATTATTAAATGGTTTATGACATTGTATAAGATTGATTTAATCTCATCTCCTCCACTATCTATCAATATCAGGTCAATCAACAACAAATTTCATCTAAATCAATCTAAATTTGATCTAAATCAGACCTGAAATAGGTAAACATGCTTATTTAAATTTAATCAAGTTGCAAATGAAATCGCTGTAATAACCAATAGAAAACACATGAACTCAATAGTGATTTCAAATATTTTAATGATCTAAAGATTACAAAAGGTTTGAAGTTTGAAAATATGCGAAATCCATTTCTCCAAGTAGTACTTCATCCCAAGCTGCATGTGTTAAGGGATCATCGAGAAATCATCAGGCTATTTATATTTAAATATTTTCAAATACTGCTTTTTTCTTTTTAAATTTAAACATTACTTAAATAACTGGCTGCTCGAGAAATTCGGGATCATGGCGTCGATGTGGTTAAATTCAGGATGACATAAATTCAACAAATAATTCAAATTTCTTGCTTTAGCAAAATAGATGTTCAACCATGTACCAATACTCTGTATCATATAGAATCCAAGTACCATTTGAATCACAAACAAGCTTATCCATATCTTCTTTATAGGTTTTTCAATAACTATTTGTTCCACAGAAATCGCATTTTTATTGATATACATCAGCACAAATAAACCAGTTTTACAAAAATTAAATTATTTTAATTTGTCTAATATTTAATTTGGCCTGCTTTTTTTAAATTTTTTTTCAAATTCTTTTTTTTGACAGAAAAAAGTAAAGTTGAAAAAATTAAGAAGTATTATTAATTAAGGTCATTCAAATGTATGTTCATTACTTACTTGCCATTTAAGTCAATACCAGTTTCAGCAACATATACAGCAACCTCCTTAATGTTATATTTCGTCGAAACTATCGCAGTTAAATAACGGCGATAATAATATTGTATACCTGATACTTACCAGATAAGACCACATCATAACGCGGGACAATTCTTATGTGCTACTTTAATTCCGTTCCAATACCGAGCACATGACAGGTGCTCATTTGCAGTGAAATAATATCTTTCGAATTCTTAATTCAGTAAGCTTCAATCCATTTATAAAAGCAAATGAAATTTTCCGCAAGTTTTTACTTCTTTCTACTAACTGTCCTGAATTTTCTCAATTATTTAGAAAGATCCTTTCTTTCTGAATAATTTGTAAATCGCCGAAAACAAATTACTTTTTGTTCAGTTCTTTTATTGGCCGCTTTTTTTGATTTAATAAAAAATAAACAAATTTGCCTTCTTATTTAATGTTTGGATATAAACGTAGCAATCGTTCTTTGACTGTCCTCATTTAATTTCTCAGCAAATAAAATAAATTGATTCGATGCAATTAGCTCTTTTAATAACTAATAGACTGCTTAAATTCAGGAATCGCAACATAGTGCATATTTTTTCCTGGAATTTTATTTTTCTATAGCAATAGCAATAATTCATGTACAAAAAATGAAAGGAAATCTTTCTAATAAAATTTCGTATTCTATGCAGGACTTCGACTAGGCTTTTTTCCCCAATTATAAACTGAACTTTTAAGACTATTATGCCAAAGCACTGGGTCAAAATTCAAGTACATTTGCTATAAATAAATGAGAGATAAGTAAATGGGAAACGTCAAGTGCTTTCAATTTTAGATAGTAATATCAGACGACAATATGCATGGCATATATTTTTGTATTCTATGAAAGAAGCGATCATTTAATGAAACTTTGTAAAGTTCGTGATCTGTAACCTTATCCAAGGATTTCATTTTGCAGTAGCTATAGAAGAAACAGTTGCTTTAAGCAAGTTCAGTGTGAAGTTAGATTTGTTCTACTTACAGGATCTGAAGGTTAGTGAATCCATTCTCTCCATGAATACATTTTATGTATCCAGAAGAGACTTGTCCAGCATGGATATTTACAAGCTGGTACTCCCAGTATGGCTCAGAACTTCACAATATTAAGCAAACTGCTCTTCAGCGACATTCGTAGAGAAAATTCATTGTATAATATTGCCAAAACTAATGAATTGAAATTTTGAGCTGGATTCATTCTGTCTGTTTCCACAAATATATATCGCCTCCCGTAAATTGTACAGCTTTTTTTACTTGAGACTAAGTAAAAACTTTTTACAAATCTAAAAAGCTAACAAATGAACACGGTAATTGGAAGTATGAAAATACATAGAGTAGTTCTGGCCAAATAGAGATGATAATACGTTGAAAATTGAAGAGACATCTTTCAATCATTTATTTTATTCAGTTCTTGGCTCGAAAGCAACACGAAAAATAGCCATGCAATTACGAAATGGATCGCATTGAAATTATTGATAATAGATCGATAAAGGGTTCATATAAGGTCATTTCTTCGTTTAAAATGAATCAGTTAGTGATTTTATTGCAAGATAATGCATGTGATAAATATCACCTCGGCATTAAATTTGGATAAATATTTGTTTCTTGCAAAAGTTTCAATTGAAATTTGATTTTTTTGGCAAAGTTAGTATAAATAACAAAAACCTGTACAAATTTCAAAGCAGACAAGTTTTGATTAACCTTCCTTTGTCAATTCATCAAATTTTTATTAAACTTTAAATCTATTAGATTCAAAATCTTTCTTTGTTAAAACCTTTTTTTGTCAAAATTCAAATGGCAAAAAATTGAATCACATGTAAACTGTGCGTTCCAATTGAAACATAAATTTAATCATTTTAAAAGCGAATAAATTTCAGACTGCACTAGACAACCAGTGTGATCTATATGTGTCTTAAAATGAAATAGGACGAAAATTGTGATGGATATGGTCTTTGAACATTCTTCGGACTTCCGATAACTAATATTTTTTATCCCCATACAAGCTGTTTTATTTTTTCAGTTCCCAGACAAAAGTCAACAGATTCGAAATATCTGATCAATTAAGACTTGATTGTGACATTTAAAATCATTAAGAAATCTCATACTTATTCAAAGCAACAATATTTTTGAAATAATAATATAATCAAAGTATCGATTATCACACAGACTGCATATCACTCGGTCATTTGATCTGCAAAATAGAGATCGTAATGAATTGTTCTGTCTGACAGTGAATTGCAATCAAAACTTCATTGTTAAATATTGTTTGGCATTATCAAAAGATGAATAGAAATGAAGAGTTAATGCGGAATTTCAGTAGTGATTTTTTAATAAATCATTTCTGATTAGGTTAAAATAACGAGCAAAAGCTAACTGATAATCTTTATTATTATATCACTATAATCAGCCTGTATGCTTTCTTCTATATCAAATTACTGTAAGCTTTAACCAACCTTTTTACATACCGCACAACCTTCCGTGAAACAGGAATCTGTATACCAGAACATACTATTTCTAGTCATATAAGCACAGTATTGATTACCAAGCGGAAAGCCAGGAAAAAATTTTTTGAAATCTACTTCACTTCCATCCAACCATTCAAACTGATCGCTTGTTTCTCCGTGCAAACCAATGAAAGTTCGTTCACAACCCGTTAATCCTGAATAAAATTCATTGTCAAGATATCATGCCAATTTTTATTTCCCGAAAATCATAAATCTTAACTATCAGAAAATGTTGTCAACTAATTTCATAAACATAATGCATACCATCATCTCTATAGTACCACCATCATCTCTACAGTACCACCACCGTCTCTACCGTATCACCATCATCTCTACCGTACCACCGTCACCTCTATCTTCTTCATTTCCCAGTATGAGTTAATGTAGTTAAATTGATTACTTGTATAGCTTATCTTTAAAATTCCACTAATAGTTAATGGAAATACTGATAGCGAATTTTTATTCTCATTCTAATAAGACAACGTTCCTAGCCAGTGATATTTGACAAGGTAGTTTATATTACACTTTTTGTGCAAGTATTCAGTATCAGTATATATGTTCAGTATTCAGTATATATGTTCATGTAAAATGATAAGTTTTTCATCGTAATTATAAATAATAAATATAATATTATGTTTATCATAAGTACTATTATTTATTTAAAAATTAATAGAGCGAAAATTTTGAAATTGTGAAGTGCCCTCCATGTATAAATGCATTTTCTGTTTCTGAATGTATCGAGACCAGGTGAGCATCTTCCGTGGCGCACATTCGTTCATACTTCACTGCGTTGATATTTCCGTTTTGAGAAATTGCATTAATGAACTACAACGAAGATTCATTAGTAGGAAGTATAAAAATAACTGGAATTAAGATTTAAGAAGTGAAGAAATTCTTAATTTGATAGAATGATAATGTTTCTTTCTGGAAAATTCAATTATTAATTTAATGAGTGCTAATTTGAATTTAAATATGCTTTTAAAAATTCAACTTATATAAAAGTTTACGTTTTACAAAAAAAATGGAAATTTCGAAGACTAACTTTATAATAAGCATTTGTTTCTTTGTTATGAATCCAGCCTGGATATTGTATATCTATAAGAATTGAATATGCTCTCGAGAAAGAAAAATTATTTTTTGCAAATTCCAATACAAAATGAAGAATAAAGAGGTATCTATTTCAAAGTAACTGCTAAGAAAACAAAGTGAAAGCTGAAAAAAATGAAAGCTAAAAAAAAACGTTGAAAATATAAGTCTTTCCTTCTTTATCCTTTTATATGATCATTGTGATTAAAGAAAAGAAACAGGAAAAAGTAGATGAGTAATTGAAGCGAAACTAACCAACAGTACACAAATTACAGGTAACTAACCAACAGTACATGAATTACAGGTAATGACCAACAACAGTACACAAATTACGGGTAACTAACCAATAGTACATGAATTACAGGTAACTGACCAACAGTACACAAATTACAGGTACGTTTGCACTTTTTCACCATAAGTTCCTGATAAGCTGATACTTCACAGAGCTTTTGAAGCATTGAGCATAACGAGTAGTTATTATCCATGCATCCAGAATATCTACATAGGCCACAACTACCAGCACATTCTACTGCTAAGATTGCCTTAAATGCAGCATCTGTTGTAGCGCACTGATTTCGTTCTGCAATCGCGCGACAATTCAAAGCAGAATCTGCAAAGGTAAAAATAATATTTGAAATATTCTAAAGAATTCACAAGTGAAACATACGACTTGTACTGTTTTTTTCTAACATATCATATTGAGACCCAAATTAGTCAGAAGAAAAAAAATTAATCGAAAAACAGAAAGTTAATCAAAATTAATTAAAAAAAGGAAATCAATATTAGACTAATCAAGAATCTTAGCATCGTACTGCGCAAATTTTCTAGCAAATTGTTAGATGATAACGTAACAAACCTTCCTTATCATTACATATGAAATCAGGATGTTGACAGCAACTACGACATTGTTTCCTGCATTCCACAACTCTATGTGATTTGAAATCCATACAGCGTTCATTTATTACTGGACTGGAAAAAAAAAAAAGAAATTAAATTATACAATTTTAAAAACTTATCAATTTATAAAAGCTAATCATATACAAATATTAGCATTTATAACTGAGATAAAAATTAAAATTGAAACTAACAAAGCTTCTTTGACTGGAAATTTTTCTTTGCAAAATATGTCACTCAGTACATTGGAACATTTTGTTGCAGAGAATTCATCTGAACATGGTGATGTAGCTGCTTGAATTGTTGAAATAAAGGGAAGATAAAGTAGTAAGTATAGCATTCGTTGATTCATATATCGAAATCTAAAAAGAATTACGAAGAAGGACAATGATTTCTTCCTAAGGTCAATTAGCAACACATAAATGAAAAATTTATTAATTTGTGCTATCGATTTATTTTATAATTAAGAATCCTTATGATAAATTTCAAAGAAATTCGTTTAATAGAAAGAATGTGCAATTGAATTGAATTTGTATTCAACAATTCCATTGCTCAATAAATTCAAAAAAAGAAGAAAAATTGTTGAACTCATAAATATTATGACGGATGGGACATTGAACCCAATAAAACTATTTTCAAATTTCAATTCGATATTTCAATTTTGGTACAATCAATTCTCCAGTTTAAACATTTCTTTTTAATTTATTTTCACTTGCGATAATGGGTAGTTGAATGGTAGTATGTCATTGTTGATAATCATGACTATCATCATCATCATTAATAATCAACAGCACCTGCTATAGTTATTGTGCTTATCAGTATATAATTCACGCACTGTTTGTTAGATGGTATTCCGGATGGAACCTATGAGTTGCATATCGACACAAGAACTTCTTTCCACTACCCGCTATTAAAAAGGAGCTAGTTCAATTGGGGAGTAAATGGTATCGGTTTGGTCATATTCTTCTAGATCAGCGTGATGCGAGTAAAAGTATTATCACGAAATCCCAGTGATTATCAGCGAGAAACGAGAAATGATATTTACAAAGGTGAATATACTGTTCTTTTTACCTGCTTCCATTTACCTTTCTTACAATTAATGGATTCGTTCTACTGCTAAATACTATGAATACTTGCCACATAGACAGATAATGGACATAAGTACTCTGTGTAAAGCATCAAAACACTAAATAAACATTACTTAGATGAGCTAACAGATAGATATTAATTTAAGCTTCTTTATGATATTTTTGTTTGAATGCAAAATGATCCAAACGAGCTTCTAATTGAGTTATTAAGATAAAATCCTCGTATAAAAAATGAATTTTCAGCTCCACGGAATTTTAGCTTGCCGGAAGATCCGTTTCAAGTTCAAGTGGAGTACACACGAGCGCTGAATGCGGCTAAACTAAACAGGTAAGTGTAATTAGTTTCCTGTCAATCAATTTAAAATATTTCAAGCAATGATTTTTTGCAAGAATGATGCAGTTAGATGATGGTATTGTTTGATATCTCTACAGTTTGGGTAATTTACCGAAAACAATACTCATTAGAGTTTCTTTTTTCATATTGAAAGAAACTGAGTAGTAGAAAATACTGCTGAAAATCATATGATAAATCATAGTTGTGATGGTTGTCATTTAGCGTGTAAGTGAGAGTCTAACAGTTAATTTTTTACAGGGTCTTTGCAAAGCCATTCATTTCAAGTTTGGACGGTCACAGTGATGGCGTTTCAGTGCTTTGTAAACATCCCGTCAGGTAGATCAATGAATTTCCGTTTAATTATTTATTAATTGCCTTGAATTTAGCAATGTTTTTATAAGTTTTGAAAGAAGTCAATAACCACATTTTAGATTATCGACGATTTTGTCTGGTGGCCGGGATGGACAAGTACGGATATGGAATTTGCCACTGCATAAATGTCTGGCAACGATTCAAGCGCACAGCGGACCTGTCAATGGTAAAATTTCATGTTTTCATTCTTTTTTCAAAATGTACAGTGTAATTTACTTCACTAGTTTATTTTTTGTAACATTTTCTAATCACGAAATAAGGAAAAAATGTTATTTTAACATTTTGCCTTTAATAATTTGTAATTTAAGGGATCTCTTGTGATAATTCTTCGGGTGAAACCTTCATAACTGTTGGACATGATTCACAGCTGAAACACTGGCGTTGTCCCGATCCGGTCGAAGGTGATCTCTCAGAACCTGTACATTCAACACCTCTTAATGGTGTTGCTCATGCTGTTTCACATATTGTGAATAGTGCTGACTACGTTACATGCGGTGAGGGCATCCATGTGTGGAATAAGTTAAGGTAAGTGGGACAAATATTAAGAATATTTTAATTTCTGTTTTGAACGATTTATTGAATATGTTGAATATGTTCATTAAAAACATCTATACTCCAGGGATTCTCCGATCCGAATATACAATTTGGGCGTTGATTCAATTTATACAGTCAAGTGCAATCCTGTCGAACCAGAGATTACAGTGGGTTGTGGTAGTGATAGGACTATTGTATTACTGGACACAAGGCAGAAATTTCCATTAAAAAAAGTGAATTTCTTAAAATTTTGACTACATGAAGTTGAATAATTTTAGTAAATGGGCAGAATTCACTGATTAAATAAGCTTATCTGTTGTTTTTCTACTTGCGACTTGATATTTATTCAGGTGACAATGAAATTGCGTCCAAATGCGATAAGCTGGAATCCAATGGAAGCTTTTACATTCACAGCAGCAAACGAAGACTATAAGTATAATCAACTTTCATATTTCTGTTTCGTTATTATTGCTGGTCAGTAATTGTCTTCTCATCGTATTTCTTTTCCAGCTTGTATACGTTCGATATTCGGAAATTGACTGATCCTCGACGCGTACATAAGGGTCATACAAATGCAGTCATGGATGTCGATTACTCACCTACAGGAACTGAATTTGTTTCTGGAAGCTATGATCGTTCATTAAGGATCTTTCCTGTAGAATCATTTAGCAGTAGGTATATTGTTTGAAAACTTCCGTCTCTTTTACTGTTTTTGTTCAGAAAGGATCTAGTGGTTCTATTTTGTTCAGTATTGGACGGGATTGAATTCGGAATTTTTTCTAGGGAAATATACCACACTAAGCGAATGCAGCAGGTGCTTTCTGTGCTGTGGTCACTGGATAACAAGTTTGTGTTATCTGGTTCTGATGAAATGAACATTCGCTTATGGAAAGCAAATGCAAGTGAGAAATTGGGTCCGGTATGTATCTTATTGATGTCTTTTTTTTTCTTTCGTTTGATATATTTTGCACTCATTATCTTGTTTCCTTACAGAAGTCCACAAATTAGGTAATTTAAGATTTGCATTAATTTCATTCTAGCTGCATCGACGTGAACGTGCGGCACTTAATTACAATGCGCGATTGCTGGAAGTTTATGGTGAGCATCCTCAAATTAAGCGAATAGTGAAACGTCGTTTCGTTCCGAGATCAATTTACACGTATGTTTTCTTTTTCTTGGCAAATGTCATAAACTATTTATATTATGATATTGAATACCGTTTACAAAAAAGTTGCATAACTTTTGAGGGAGGTCTTAATCGTATATGACGAATACTGTATTTGATTGAAAATTCCCCAAGTTTAATATATGCCAAAAGATTTTCCCAATTTTAGTGCCACAAAGGAGCATAAAGCAATGGGTATGTCACGACGGCGCAAAGAAGAAAACAGAAGGAAGCATTCGAAACCTGGTACAGTTCCATATGTTCCGGAACACTTGCAACATATGGTAAAGGAATCTGTTCCGTGAATCTCGTTAGGAATTACCAATTCTTTAAAGAGTGCTTCAGTTGTTGAGAAATTGAGGTCATATGAAACTTCAAGCAAGTGAAACGAATGTATGATTTAAGAAAAAATGAATAAAATTCTTGTTTTATACTTAAGAGCGCAATTTTTGATAAAATTTGTTTCTTTAATTGCATTTGTTTCTATAATTATTTTTGCTGAACAATGTTTCGTTCCAAAAAAAAATGAGTTTTTTCTCTTTTTCTTGTCGAATAAAGTTTCCAATATGCTTTACGTTCACTGAATGATCGCTTATTTCTTCACAGGTATTTTATGTTGTTACATCAAATAAATTATTAAATACAGTTGAACATGATATTTTTTAGATGGTTATTGGTAAGCTTCCTGGCAGACACATTTGATGATTTTATCTGTATGCATTTAACTGTAAATTTCAACTTCGTGTATATGAAATTGAAATTTACAGTTAAATGCAATACATTGTTTGCGTTCTGAAATCAGCAATTTGCATGATATATTGCAAAAAGGTCATTACGAAATTGACACATATACAAATCAAACTTAGAAACTTTACAAATATTTTTATAATTCGAGCACTTTATCATGAAAATTGTGCTACTTCCTTCAGCAGTTTAGTGTTTCAAAGATTTGTCCGTTCATATCTTCTCCTGAAGTTTGCCGGATAAATCAGGATCGCCATGCTGATCAGTAATTTTTTGCAGCACTTTCGGATCTTCTTGCCATTCAAATGGTTTGTTCTCGTCAATCTGAATGCGAAAATCACGCCTTAAAGAAATGATGTCGATTTCTAACAAAATTATTTCTTCATTTCAGGGAATTTTTGTGCTAGTAGTTATAAATCCGGTGTTTGATTTATTCGAAAGTGTTCTTTATGTTGCGTTACCTTTAAGCGATCCATGGCTCGATTGATGAAAGCATGAATGACGCGATAACTCGGTCGAGCATTAAATCTAAACTTTTCAAAATTCCTAGCACATTTCCACGGTTTTTTCAAGATTCTCAGAGAAAATAGAACGGATAAGATTAATAAGATTTTTTGGAATAGAACAAGAAACTAAAAAATTACGCAGTTTGGTCGATGATATCAAGAATTTTTTCAAATTCCTGAGGACAGTTGCCAAGTAGTAATTGTCTGCCTGGACCACGGGTGAATTTTTTCCATTCTCCAACTAACAAGTATTCACGTTTGGGATCATGAATGAACCAAGGCAAATTTCCTGCAGCGAATGATGTTTGTCAGGAACATTTCTCATGTTTCTATTTTTTTACAGTATCCTTCGATCAATATCTTAATTTGAATTTTAATTTGTCATCATATAATTATTCGTATTTAATAAGAACCGCACAATTATTCTAGGCATGAAAAAAATGTACGATGTGCGGGCGAAATTTTTCAAAGTTCTCTTACCAACAATCATTTCAATAATCATATAAAACCATGATTCCAGGTCATCTTTTCGACACTGTTCCGAGAAATCATGTGCACTTATGGGTGCATAATAAATTGTACCCATTAAACTGGCTGCATCACGTCGTTTAATCAATGTGCCATTCTCTCGACTACATTTAATTTTAATAGAATGTCTATGACACAAAGTTAGTCCAGTTAAAAATGCTAATTAGTTAGTATAAAATAAGATAAAGTACGATCGTCTGTAACAACTAACATGAATCTTCGTGCAAAGCCAAAATCAAGCATGTAAATTAATCCAATATTTTTCTTCCCAATACAAAAATTGTTTGCCTTAACGTCACGACAAAGCCATCCACTATCGTGAAGTGTTTCGATACGTCGCAATGTCTGAGAGGCAAGTTTAAGAGCTGTTGTGAGACTAAATCTGAAAAGAAACTCTTCCATTGNTAATCCAATATTTTTCTTCCCAATACAAAAATTGTTTGCCTTAACGTCACGACAAAGCCATCCACTATCGTGAAGTGTTTCGATACGTCGCAATGTCTGAGAGGCAAGTTTAAGAGCTGTTGTGAGACTAAATCTGAAAAGAAACTCTTCCATTGTAATTCATACGTGATGACATTCAACGAGCTCTCGATACTTCAACTCTAACCTCCTTTCCGTTACTTACATACTTCTCGGTAATGTCTCATTGTAATGAAAGTAACAATTAATGTAGAAAGTAAAGCAGTCAATGCAAAATACTTCTCAAATATTTAGGATGAGAAATATCTTGAGAGATGGTAATAATAGTGGTTTCGTATTTTTTCACAAGTTAATTTAAATGGTCATTACTTCAGTTCAAGGGTTCAAGTTGATATTTTCATTGCATTGAAAAATTCAGAAAGAAAATCGTGAAATGAAATTGAAGTGAACGTCATTTTAAATTAATTATGCTAAAAACCAAAATTTGATAAGTTAAAATTAAAATTACTATTCACTTTTTCGATGGTATTGAACGCCTGAGGCATTGTAAATCTGGACCGACCAATTCCATGATTATATATTTGTAAAGTGGTGTTCTACCAGTAGCTATTAGACGGGGAAATCCCGCGGCAATATCTTGACAATTAAGTTGCTTCAGCACTAATGCATCCAATTTCAATACAGGCCTATAATTGGTAAAATTATCTTATTTTACCCTACTCATTCTACTTATATCGTATTTTATATTGTACTTACATCGTACTTTATTTTATTCTACTATACTTAGCATTGAAATTTATATATTCATAGAAGAGTAAGCAAGTAATTCATAAGCAACTGATGCATGCAAAGATTTGAATTCAAAGAAGAAGCAATAGAATTTGTTGTAAATTGATTTATACGAACAACTTTTCATACGATACTTATTTATTAAACAATCATTGGTCACATTAATAACATATGTTAAGTCTGCTAAGAATGGACACAAATTTTCTCGCTTTAAATGTCATAGTATTTACAATGCTTTACAGTATTTATTTTTGATAATATGAAAAAGTAATGTAAATAGCCTTAGTGAAAAAAAAGAACCTCCTCGATCCTACTGTCCCCTCAATCTTCATAGCATATTGCATACAACCCTCACTTATGGCATAAACTTTGCTAAATGGACCATCGTAGAGCTTTGATTGAACATGGTATTGTTTTCCTTTCAATGTGACCTCTGAACCAATAGCTGGTAGTTTATTATCATCATCATTATTCTTATTTCCCATAAATATTAATATTTCAACGTCACCTAACAGCTATGATACCGTTCAAGATGAAGACAAATAATCAAAATGACTGTTTCAGAAAAGTATTGTGTCTTGAAATCAGAAATATTATGCACAACCACAATTATCGACTTCTTTCCGAAAATACCGTAACTTATCCGTTAAGTATCATAGGACCATAAAATGTGTTTTTTTGATCGAATAACTAAAAGATCACTAAAGAAAATAGGTGTTAAAGAAACTGAACCCAAATTATGCCTAGGTCAGAGAACTGGATTTGAAGCTCCTGCGCTTTAAGATTTGTGGAACAACAGAAATCAACAGATCCAAAAATTTTTGGCAAATGTTCTTAGAAACAAAAAGATTATACTTTGCAGTGGGATAGTTGAAATTTATGCAAGTCCTGAATATGTATCAAATCAAGCAAAAATTTATTTTTGCAAAACAACAACGATCGACAACATCAGCAGTAGCGGTTAAATAAAGCTTTAAATAATTCAACTTCAAAAATAGCTATAAAAATTCATAGAAAGTGAAAAAAACGATCAAATACTCATTCCAATTCTCAAGTTAACAAATTTTTGAACCTGAAAGTTGAATGATCTAGTCGAAATGATTCTTTGAACTTCTTGCCAAATTACTAAACTCACATGAATTTTAGTAATTAAAAAACAATGGAAATATTTTTTTGTCGAGATTTAACATGGTCTACGATCGCGTGCTCGTTGTCGCGGTGCGCTTTTGATGATGTTGTCCACACGAAGAATCTAAAGCCATGAAAATTATTTCAAAAAAATTCTTCCTCTTCTTTACTAAAGTTTTAGAATTCAAACTTTCACTTCCTGCAGGTTCCTGATGCAAAAGATGAAAAGGCGTTATAAAATATTGCCTTTTTAAAAGAGCTGAAATTGAAACACTTCACCTGTTCAGCTGCTTCTGCTGCACTCGAGACCATGCATAATTTTACATTGAACGACTCGATCAGACCCTTTTTAATAACATCCGCCGGTTCACCTTTTTCGATATCTGAAAACTATAAGCAGTATGATGCTATTACCAGTAATTCTGATCGGAATCACCTGTTTCATAATATGTTGTTTTTACTACTTAAAACTAAACGGAAACAGCTATTCTAAGCAACCGCAATAAAGTGCAGCAATATATCTCCATTCAAAACCTTTCTTATACGTGTTATTATTCACAGAAGTGATCATCACTATATATATTATAGATGAAATGATTAAAGTTATTCTGCTGTATTGATTTATAAACTTCCTTATAAAATATAAGCTTCCGAATCATCTAAAAATCAAAAACTGCCATCTTCTTCGTATGATCAAGAAAAAGATATAAACCAACCAATGCCCATACAATGATTGCCATTGCTGTGGTAAGCACGTAACTTCGACACGATTTCTGCACTATCCAGACCAGCATTATCGCAAATGTAAGTTGGCAACTGCGCCAGTGCACGAGCAAACGCCTCAACAGCAAGCGACTCTTTCCCAGAAATCTTAATTTGACAAATTTACTATACAAATTATTTAAAACAGTATCAAAACCAACGTAATTATAAATCACTGCTTTAACAGATAAATAAGTGATACACATTTCAATCTAATTTTTAATACCTTCTGACTCTCAGATAACGCCGCAGTGCTCATCAAAATTTCAGACGCTCCCGCACCAGCAACTGTGCGTGCTTCTTTAACATGAGTCACTAAGACACACAAGACATCATGAAGCGATCGTTCTGCTTCATCGAGAATTTGTTGCGTTGAACCACGAACAACAATACTGCATGCCTCACCTAAAAATGGTAACATAGCAATAGCAATTCATATAACCTAGTAAATTATAAATTAGAAATTAAAGATCTTCAGAAATCAAAAATAAACTTGGTGGTTATGAAGTCGAAATTATTAGAAAAATTATCATAAAACTTCAAAAAGATCTATTCATACCAATAGGAACGCCAGAAAATCGCAGCAGCCGATCTTCACCAACCATAACCTCCTCGATAAGATTACAGGAACCAAGCTTAACTAATTCAGGTGAATCAAATGTTGATACAATTTCACCACCTATAAAACATGATATAAAGAACCTTAAATACAGATAAAAATAGAATATACTGATTAGAAAGTATAGGAAAGTATACCAAGAACAAGAGCAAGTCTTTCAATCCCCTCAAAGTCGGCATGTTCAATGGCCATGATACCAGCGTCAGCAAACAGCTGTTCCGGATAGTTGTAAATCAACTGCCGATTGATAAATACGTTAATTTTGTGTGCTATGATTTTATTTACCTGCAACAAATTTATTACTTAAATTAATTCGAATATTTTTTAAACTGCACTAATAGTACTAACCAAATAATTTAATTTATAAATTGACCTTGTCTTTCATTTTTTGTTTTTCTGCAATTTCCAGTTCTGCAACCTTAGCAACAGAATCTACGCGCACTCTTGAACCAAATACTTTCACCTAAAAATTAAAATCCTTCGAACATATTTATACAAACTCTTAAGCATCAAAACAAATTCTCCGATTAATCTAAAAATAGCAATTAGTAGTAGACAAGCACGTTCTACAAAAATATAGATCTCAAAATTCAGCCAAACACTCAACAAGCAAATGCGAACAAGCGTATACTAGACTACGAGATAATGAGATAATGATTTGGCTGTTCATGCTTAAAATTGTAAGCTGCTGGTAATATTATTTCTATTTATTTCCAATTTCATTTGTTAATTAGCGCATGCACAAACCTTGTCAGTGTCCATCGGTGTGTTAGCAATCAGAATTTTTGCATTTTCCACTTTTTTTGGCTGATACATACCTGGACGCTTTTCAAGCAGAAATCCTTAACAATGAAAAATGAAAAACAGAAAAGCAAAATTCCACAACTAAAAAGAAACAACTATAAAATACAAGTGTGACTTCTGTTGAGCAACTATGTCACCCGTGATACCGACAACAAGAAATAATATACAATCTATCAAAACAATCCACTTCAAAGATAAAATTGTCAACGAGAGCCTGCTCTTGGAAAACTAATTAAAAATTCGTGCTAAAATAACTCAATTCTTTAACATCTAACACAAATCTTTCCCCATTATACTTTTTACTCTAACCTTTGTCCAGATAACTGTCATCCATCGAACCACCCAATTTTTTGATAACCTGAATTGATTCTAGACATCCAGAGCCTTTTAAACGCAATACAGCATCGACGGCCAGTTGAGCGAAATGTTCTTTATGCTGTGCTAAAATTTTGGATTCCAATGTTGTTCGAGCTATTTTCAGTAAATCATCACGCATTTCTGCTGAATTGGAAGTTTTTGCTGATACTCGGAGAGCATCTTGAGCTATTTTCAAGGCCCGGCGATAGCCAGCTATAATTGTTTGTGGATGAATTCGGGCAGCAATCAATCGTTCGGCTTCTTTCAATAACTCAGCAGCAAAAACAGTCACTGATGTTGTTCCATCACCCACTTCCGAATCTTGTGTCATTGAAATTTCTAAACAACAGAAAATTCTCATTGCGGGGAAAAGTAAAAAAAAAAAGGACAATTCAGAATCACAACTGGTGGATAAGTACGATTTCCAAATTTCAGGCCTCATCTCCAATTATAAGTACTGGCATGTCTGATGGGCAGTCACAGCTCTATAACATTCACTCTCTTGAATGAATTAAGCAGTCTGAGATTTTAACTACATAACTATCTCAACCTCTTACCAACGAGGACTTTGGCAGCCGGATTGTCAACGCCAATAGCTTTCAAAATGGTGGCTCCGTCATTGGTTACTTGCAGTTGTTGTGAATCACCTTCACCGCACAACAAAATTTTGTCCTTAAAAAATTAATGCTGGAAGTCAGGAATCGATGAAAGTTTTTTTTTAAAAAAAAAAAAACTCTTCAAAGAGTTGAAACTTTGAATCCTAAGCACCTAATATTTTCAAAGGCGTGACGGCTCATTTAATCAAGAAAGTCTTGCAAGAAGCTCTGTATGCATTTATACAATTATCCAAATCGTCACAGATC
The DNA here is from genome assembly GCA_029876185.1 of Mansonella ozzardi. Lineage (NCBI taxonomy): Eukaryota > Metazoa > Nematoda > Chromadorea > Rhabditida > Onchocercidae > Mansonella > Mansonella ozzardi. The sequence goes on along the minus strand of JARVGP010000051.1, from coordinate 28,326 downwards.
ACCTTTCAAAATTATGTATCAACAAATTTTCCAGAAGAATCGAAAAGAACAAAAAATTTACCATTCCTTTAGGTCCTAACGTAGATTTCACCAAATCACCAATTGCGATTGCACCAACAAATGACGATAAACGTGCTCCTTCACCTCGTTCTTCCTGAGCATTTTGTTTTAATATCTGTACTGGAAGCATTGCTATAACAAACTTTATCCTGAAATATCCTTTGGAAAAAAACGAAAGTATGAAAAACAAGAAAAAATCGAATAATCACCAAACTTTGAGTTATTCCTGAGTTAAAAAGACAACTTTGTCAAACATACATAAAATGGACAGTAGAATAGATGTAGTAAGCCATAAATGGTGCAACTCTCAATGGTAACCTCTGTTCTCAAAGTCACGATAGTCTGTTTCTTGGCAAGTCATGATAGCCTGTTTCTTGGCAAGTCACATAGCTGTTTCTTGGCAACCCACGATAGCCTGTTTCTTGGCAAGTTACATAGCCTATTTCTCGGCAAGTCACAGTAGCCTGTTTCTTGGCAAGTCACAGTAGCCTGTTTCTTAGCAAGTCACGATAGCCTGTTTCTTGGCAAGTCACAATAGCCTGTTTCTTGGCAAGTCACAGTAGCCTGTTTCTTGGCAAGTCACAGTAGCCTGTTCCTTGGTTCCTTTCTTGGCATCACTCTTCCACTACAGCTCTACTGTCTAATCCAAGATGTCCTAGGTTCCATGTAAGTTCATATCATATTTGAACTTTATCACATCAGTCTAACCTTCCAATACCCCAACGACCTTCCAAAAACCTGTAAGGGAAAACAGAATTAAGGCTAGATTAAATAAACGAGTTGAAAGTCTAATTTTTTTCATTGTAGTCACAAACCACATCAGGCAAAGTTTTCCAGCGAGATTACAATAAAACCAAGGTTTATAACCTTGGTTTTATTGTAATAACCAAGGTTTATAACTGATTTACTGAAAACTTCTGCGGTAACGATATGCAACATTGATATTATATCACCAGGAGGTATCTCAATGCCAATGGGGTTTCTCTTGCTTTTCAAAATGTTGGGATACAATTGTTTGGAGGATTATAAAGATGGCAGGAAATAAACATGTGGCTATTTCCGATCTTCCGATTATTCAGGCTGTACAGGCATTTAGATATTTTATTTGTGCAGTACCATTTAGAACAACATTATGGATGATGCAAGCTTTGATTGTTAGTGTCATCCTCAGTTATATGAAATGCTGACTACTTGTAGTTTAGTGCAAAAATGGATTTTAGTAAAATTATAAAATAATTATAGAAAGACGAAAAACTGAAATAAAATATGAAAGAATCATTCGAAAAGTATGATGCAATTACAATAAATCCTCCTACAATGGAGCCAAGTCCACGGTTAGTTAATTAATGTTCGTAGAAGAAATCGAAATAGAAAACACTGTTGTTGTTGCTACGCAACATTAAACATATTAAATGCTAGTATAAGTTTTGTGATACAGAGAAGATTGTTAAGCAAGTCAAGCATTTTGGAGACGAAAATTATAACCTCATAATCTTTTCAAAATTATCAATGTGTAATTAAGTGGAAGAAATAATTTACTCAAAATTTTTATCCCTTTTTATAAATTTTACAGGGTTTGAAAAAATAAGAAAAAAATGTAAGGTTTGAAAAAATATATAGCCATTATCTTAGGATCACACGACACATCTACTGGAGAAAACGATTCATCGAGCAAGTAAATCATTCCTGCACTGATAATACTATAGCAACTTCTAGTGCTGATAATACTATAGCAACTCCTAGTGCCATCATCAATGAAGGGCCATCCTTATCAAAGGTTTCTGATTAGCAAAATAATTTTTTTCAATTATTCAAGTTTTATGTTTTTTTTATATTTTTACAAAATATTAAACAGTCGTTTTTCTTAAATCTTTCAATATCAGATATCGACGCATTCCTATCTACTTTGATTTCTACACCGGATTCCATTAGTATATTTCTACTTGAATTATGAGAGAAATATATAAAAATACAGAATCTACAGGAGATAACAACAAGCGATAATATTATAGCGACAATCAGTAGGATTTATGACGATCCGGAATCAATCATTAAGCATTTATTCGATTTGCTGCGTTCTCCAAATGAAAATGACGATTTGCAAGACGAGGTAAATTTCATCGTTTGAAAAAACTTTTTTTTTTCGTTGAAAATAAAATAGTAAATTAGAATGTTATGGGAAAAAGGCATTTTCATATTATAAGTATATGGTACATTAATTTCCAGGAAGTGTTGATATATAAATCGAAGATTGGTATGAAAAGACTGCACGATTTTTCTTAGGAACTTGACTATCACATTCTTTTAATGTAAAATTTTAGTTTAGCATGGCTTGACTTTTACGTTTAAAAATTAATCAGTACATTTATAAAGACTGGATATAGTTGCAAGGCAAAAAAATGGTGTGTTTTTCCACAGATTTCTCATTTCAATGACAGACTTCTTTTTTAGCTTATCGATTTACTTGGATTTGAACAGTTCGATTTAGTTAGTAAGATCCTGTCATCGAGGCAAAAACTGTTAGATTGTTATAACTCGGTTCGTCAAGATGTTGCGAAAATTACGAAAGTGGAAAAATTATTGGTACGATATTAATAAAGGAAAATTTTAAGTTGGATCTAATCAACATAAGAAAATTGGTTTGGGAATGAATTTCTTTCATCCTTTTTTCTTTATTTTCATATCCATTTCACTTATGTTTCATTTAAAATCTTGCATCTTTGCAAAAGTTGTCTGCTCGTTTGACTTTTGACCAGCCAATAAAAATAATCTAATGATCATGAAAATTCCATTTAAATTTCCCAAAAAGGCTCTATAGTTCGCATATATTTCAGCAAAAATCGCAAAAGCATCGGGAACAGCCGTCATACTGTCAGCAGATAATAGTTCAGTCCGGTGCTGATGTAAATACACGCAAGATAACAAGACGAGAGCAGAAGCGTGCTGCTAAGCAATTAAATAAAATTACGCAAGTTTTAAGCGAAGATGAAAAACTTGAATTGAAAAAAGCTCAGAATGACATGTTGGAAAGGTCTGTTCATTAAGAGAAATTATTTAAACAGAAATTTGATGTTATTGTTGCAGAAATTAAATTTTACTGTGATGTCAGGTTTCATGACGTGGCGATGGAACGGTGGTTAGAAACACTGCGTGAAAATAAGACTGTTCCTTGTGAACGTTTCCCATATGTATACGATTCATTGACTGAATCCGAACATATTTTTATGACTGTCGACGGGTCGAAGGTTCTGTTTTGGATATTTCCTTATGATATGTAATTGCATTCATATATTATCGGCATTTTTTTATTCACTGATATTTATATATATATATATATATATTATATAATGTAGTGAGAAATAAACAATGAATAAAAAAGTATGTCAGGTCTTTTTTTGTCAATATAAATCCTTTTTGAGCTTCAGCTTCAAATTATTTGAGTACAGAAGCTTTATATTTAAAATTTTAGTATTAATTTAATCTTAAATTAACTAATTACATAGTATTAGTTAATTTAAAATTAAACAAATTTGATTGTATATGTCTTAAGCGTTGTTTACCAGTTGGCTCTTACCGTTCAATTTATGACACTTATGAAGAAATTCATGTTCCTGCGGTGGATAGATCTCAGATCACAGCTGTGCAGCAGATAAAGATCGAGGATTTTGATGAGGTCGAAGATATTCTTCCATTTATTGAAAATAACATTTTTATTAGAATTCCTTCAAATAGTTTTAGTTTCTTTAGTCTATTAAAAAATGTATGTGTTGTAAGAAATTGATTTCAGATACTATATCTTATAAAATTTAATGCGATGTTATTGTGTTTTCAGTTAGGAAAAAAATGTTTCGATGGGTTCGAAAAACTTAATGTTATTCAGTCATTGGTATTTACACAAGCTTACAAATCACAAGAAAATTTGCTGATTTGCGCTCCGACGGGTGCAGGTATGATATTATTTATTTGGATATAAAAATTACTTTGGTAGAAATGGACTATTTGATTCATTGTACAAGATTTCTTATTAGAAATGACGAGTTTTTTAAATTTCAACTTCCCCTTACTGTCAATTTTCGAGTTAAAATGCTTAATTGAAGATCCATACAGAAAGATTAAATTCTTATAAGACAGTAAGGTTTTAATATCTTAGATGTTTGCACATATACACATATATATACATTTATGTTTTAAAAATTTAGGTAAAACAAATATTGCGTTGTTGACAATTTTGAACACGATACATGGCCATATGTATAATGGTGTCATTTGCAAAAATGATTTCAAAGTTTGATTTTGTTAATTGATAAAGTAACTCTAATTAGTGACATATGCTTAAAAATAATCCAAATTTTCGTTGCAGTCTCATTTTAATTATTTTATGAAGCTCATTATTCCTTCAAATGTTTCAAATTATATGATGAACTATCACAGATTATTTACATTGCACCAATGAAAGCATTGGCAACTGAAATGACGATGAATTTTGCTAAGCGATTAGCTCCACTAAATTTATGTGTACGTGAATTAACGGGTGACACTACACTTTCAAAGAAAGAAATAGCTGAAACACAGGTACAGAAGCATTTTTATTTAACTTGTGGGAATGACATTAAATAATGTTTTAAAAAAAAGCTTACGTTTTGGAAGTTGTTGGAAGGATTGATATTGATATTAATATTTTATGTGCTAAAATAGAAGGCTCGCTGGTAGCACATATTGGATATAATAGAGAATTTATAAATTGAGCAAAATTTAAAAATAGCTAAATTATTAGAAATCATTAACGTGCTTCAAATAAATCTGAAGAGCTTCTTCTCAATCCATTTTTTTAATGGTTTGACCATTTAATATTAGGAATCCCGTGTCAAAGACATACATTCATAGCATTATTAATGATTATGTTAGAGTTGTCAGTTAATCCATGACATGATATAAATCTGTATGCTAAATGTTTTTCTAAAGATGCTTGTTGTGACTCCCGAGAAATGGGATGTTGTAACGAGGAAAGCTGTCGATTTACCGTTCACGAAACTGGTGCGTTTATTGATTATCGACGAAATCCATTTATTACATGATGAGCGAGGGCCAGTAATTGAAACCATTGTTGCAAGAACACTTCGACAAGTTCGCACTTGCATTAATTGTCTTGTTTTCCATTTTCTTGGTTTTAAAAATATGTAATTGTTGTAGGGAAAATTTCAAGAGAATTTAAATGATACAACTAAAAGAACTATACATATAAAATGGTGACCCGAAATTACTGGGTCACCTTTGTGCTGTTTCTGATAAAATTTACGCTACATTTAACTAATTGCACTAGTGCTCGAGTTACTGATCCATTTTGATTTTTTCTGTGGAATTGTCGGTAGTTACATAGGCTGCGCATAGATATAATATACTGTTGGAATTATTTCTCTTAATTTGTACTTCAGTTTACCGACTATATGCTATTGATTTCAGGTCGAAATGAGTCAGCAAGGCGTTCGAATTGTTGGACTTTCTGCCACGTTACCCAATTATATCGATGTTGCGAGGTTTTTGCGGGTAAATCCTTACAAAGGAATGTTCTTTTTCGACGGTCGTTTCCGACCAGTTCCACTTTCACAAACGTAATTTATATAACTTCAATTTTTTTTTTCATTTATGTAACGTTTTTTCTAAACCACAATTAGAACTAGAGGACCGGAATGCGAAAAACGAAACTTAAAAATATTATTGTAAGATGCATTTATTATATAAAATCTTATGATAAATATACATTAAGTTGCACAACTTTCAGTCTTTTATATTCTTGATTACTGATGCATTTGGTTGTTGTATTTTTTAGTTTTATTAGCGTTCGTAATCCACGAAGTACAGGATCAAATTTGATGCGTGAAATGGACGAAATATGTTATGATAAAGTGCATCAGTTTGTGAAGAAAGGGCATCAAGTTCTTGTTTTTGTAACTGCGCGGAATGCTACTAGAAAATTAGCTTTGACTTTTCGAGATGAAGCTGCAAAAAAGGTTTCTTTTATATGTGTTTTATATTTCTTTCCTTTATACTTTAGAGCATTAATGCTAAGTGTAATGAATTACAGAATTTTTCTCAAGCCGTATTTCTACATCCCACTAGTAGTTGATGGTTAATGTCTTCATAGACTCCAATAAAACTAATGTTTTTACTTCAATTTTTTCAGGGAGAACTGGATCATTTTTTGCCAGCAAGTGCTGGTTCCCCGCAGTACAATAACGCAATGAAATTGGTGATTAATTTGAAAAATTTTTTTTTCTTCAGATTTTAAAAGTTATCTGCTGACAGTTAAATGGACATTAGAATTAACAAATATTGTTAGCGGAATAAGCAATGGTGACATACATCGCAGGGATAAGTCTTTAAATGTCTGTGAACCTACATCTTGTTGGCATTAAAAGAATTCAAAAAAATTATAGCTAATGGCAATGAATTCAGCCAAATTTTAGCTTGGAAATCCAAGAACAGCATAGGGGAAAAAAATATTTTCAGGTGCAGAATTGTCGGAATGGTATGTTAGCGGAATTTTTTCATCTTGGCTTTGGTGTTCACCATGCTGGCTTACCGCGTCGCGAGCGTTTGATGACTGAAAAGTTTTTCGCTAATGGACATATTACCGTGCTTTTCTGTACTTCAACTCTTGCGTGGGGTATTAATTTGCCAGCACATGCTGTTGTTATCCGGGTAATTTGATTTGTTCATGATATTCATTATTTTGAATGATTAGAAATTTTATCTAAAACCGCTAATTGCATTCTAAAGAACTAAATCGAACAAGGATTTTAATTTAGTTCATGCGGAAAATGGTCAAAGATTTATGCAATTTAAATATTAGCATAAAAATTTTAAATTTCACAAGATTTTAGCAAACGTCAAATTTCATAAATTTTTTAGGGCACCGAAATCTTTGATGTTCAGAAAGGCGCTTTCAACGATATGGGTGTTCTTGACGTGCAACAAATTTTTGGTCGAGCCGGTCGTCCACAATATGAAAATTCAGGTAAATAAGGTCATCTCTTTAAGAAGCTCCACAAGCGATACTTCGACATTAATGAGATGTAATCATGCATCTTCCCTATCTTGATTTTAGATAGGGACGATGCATGATTGTCTTGATTTTAGACCCACTGTTGCATGAGCTTAGTATCGGTTATTATTAAAATATTTAACGAAAGACGCATTTTTTTAAGAAGTTTAAACAGAATTAGCTATCATTCTCTTTGATCTGCATGAACCAGGCTTTCAATCACTAAACCAATAATTGCACAGTTACATTATAAATTACTTATTTGCAGCCCATTTGGCATATAATTTAATGGAATCTGATAACGCTATAAATTGCTACTGCTGTTAGGTTTTATATTTCCATCTACTTATTAACGAAACAGTTACAGGACATGGCATAATCATAACATGGAAAAAGAGTATGCCACAATACTTGAATATGCTGCTTCGCCAAGTACCTATTGAAAGCCAGTTTATATCGCGGCTTCACGATAATCTGAATGCCGAAATTTCATTAGGTTCATTTTTTTTTTTTGTTTTTTGTTGATATCCGAGACGTTAATACAGCAAGATGCAATGACAGTTTTTATAGATGCTTTTCAAGCTTTCTAATTTACTGTCGTTTTTATTGTTACTTTTCTTATTTATCTAATTGGCATTGATTGAATTTACTTCGAGGATAACTTTCTAGTAAACTGCTACTAATAGGTTTTCTTTTCCTGTTTGTATTTTATTGTAACTACAACTTCTGTCGTAACCTTTGAGTTGAAATTATAATTGAGTGTAGAACTGAGTGTCATTTTAGGAACAGTGTCAAGTATTTCCGAAGCAGTTGAATGGTTGAAGTATACATATTTTTTTATCCGAGCGAAACTTAATCCTCTTGTATACGGAATACCTCGGGAACAGCTAGAGCGTGACCCAGATTTATATGACTACTTGACCGTAATGATGACAAAAGCAGCTGAGAAATTGGATAGTAATCAAATGATTAGATTTGATAGTATGTAAGTTCTAATATTGTCTTTTTTTAGTTCACTTGTGACTGACATAATGATGGAGAATATGAAATACTAAGATTGTTTTTCCAATACTCGATGGGAAATTTTTAACATTATGAAATATTGTATTGTAAAAATATTATAAAATTTAGTATGAAATATTGTATAAATAATCTTCAGAAACGGTTACCTAGCATCAACAGATCTTGGACGAATAGCTTCAAATTATTACATTAGATATGAAACAATTGAAATGTTTGTGTATGGAGTTGGAGAGCTGAAATTGGAAGCATTCATGAGTGACGATATGATCTTGTCGTTAATCGCATCAGCTACGGAATTCGCTCAAATTAAGGCTAGTTAAATTTTTTAATTTCTTACTGTGACATCACTGTTTGTAGCCTGCTCAGCAGTTGATAGTCAGTTCACTTATTTGACTAAATTTTTCTTGGTCAAAAACTCTTTTTGTAAGTGTTACAGTATAGGAAATGTACTGAAACTTTCAATATAACTGAAGCTTTTTTGCAAAGATCTTTTTGTAATCAGATAGGAATATATACGTGCATTGTTGAGAAACTATATTTCAGTATCTTATAGAGATTCATTTTATTTATTTTTATTTTTGATCTAATTGTTCTTTCGATTAAGGTGCGGGAAGAGGAAATGGTGGAATTGGAAGAACTTATGCGAACTTCCTGTTATTTGCGTTTGAAAAGAGGTGCATTAGCAACTGTACCTGGAAAAATAAATTGTTTGATCCAGGTAGATAATAAAGTAAATTATTTCTTGCCAGAAATATCGAATTATAAAGTTGTTGATTATCGTGATTTTTTAGGCTCATATTTCACGAGCACGCATTCAAGATTATTCATTGGTTTCGGAATCAATGTTTGTTGAACAAAACTGCGGTCGATTGTGTCGTGCGATGTTTGAAATAACACTGAGGAAAGGATGGGCTCAAGCAGCTAATGCAACACTAGCTATAGGAAAATGTTTTGATAAGCAAGTTTGGCCATTTCAGACACCATTGAGGTAAAAAATCTGCTTGATGATTCATGCTGTTCCATCTATCATTTTTTGCTTTAGTTTAGGAGGTCTTTTAGTCTTCTGCTTCACATTTTTTCTAATATGAAGAAAGGAATTAACTGTGTTCTTGATAATGAAATATAATAACTGGTAATTGGTAATTCAATTTTATAATTAAATCTTACATTTTTTCCTAGGCAGTTGGGTGAGTTTATTCGAGCAGACTGGATTCCAAAAATTGAACGGAGGAAGCTTTCTCATTATCAACTCTTTGAAATGAGTGCAAAAGAACTTGGTAAAAAAGTTGAATTCCCATTTTTTTTCTCTTTATTTCAATGATATTGTTTACTTAAACAAAAAATTAAAAGTTGTATCAAATCATCGACCACTTTATGAAGAATGAATGAAAAATTTTTTATCTTAGGTGCTTTTATTTAGGAGCAATGCTAAGTTGTGACGGGCAAAAGATGTATGAAGCAGTACGCATGTTGCCGGTAGTGAATTTGGAAGCCTCAGTCAAACCTATTACAAAGTCTGTAAAATCTCTCATTAATTAGTGGATAGTTTTTACAGATTTTAGAAAAGTTTAATCATCAACTTTTTTACAATTTCATCAGATTGGTTTGCAATCAGTTCTCTTTTTAAATTTTATTTGAAGTGTTTTCACTATACCTTTTTTCTCAGTTTCTGGAAATTTCTTTACTTTTTGTTTTTTTTTTTCTACTTGAGAAAGAAATATCATCCTTATTAAATAGGGAAAAAACTGTCTTTTTGTAGTTTTAAAGAATTTTCTCATGAATACTGAAGCGAATACTGATAAATTAAAGAGAATTTCAGAGTCTTTAAGTTTTGTAAAGTTTCTTTGCTAATGTGCATCAAAAAAAGAAACATTCAGAGGAAAAAAAAAGAGTAACCTAAAAAAAGAGTAACTGAGTAAAAATACTTTCATAAGAATTGCAGCACGATCATCCAAGTGACTGTGATTTTAACACCAGACTTCATTTGGCGTGAAAGTTTTCTTGGTTCATCGGGTGTTCAAGTTTTCTGGGTTTTTATTGAAGATATCAATGAAAACTTGATCATTCATCATGATCAGATCGTGTTTAATAGGAAGAAGGCTTGTTTTTATTCTCTTTTCGATTCTTACCCAATTTCAAGTTATTATTTATTATAACTACTAAAGTTGTTCTAGTATTTATTTTCAGTATTTAATGTTTTTTTTTTATGTGTTATTTTACTAATACGTGATATCCTTTCCTTGATGCAGACGATATTTTTTTTATAGGTTCGTAACAGTGAATCACAAAATCTCATTTTCACGATACCAATCAGGGATCAGCAGTTAACCCACAACTATCAAGTTCGTGTTGCAAATGATCGATATGTAGTTGATGATAGTGTTATTCCTATTTCAATGCATAATTGTGTTTTACCATCTTCACATCGCCCGCATACGGGTATGAATTTTCCTTTTTTGTAAGATTGTATACACATTTAAACTTTCATTCATTTCTAATTTCTTGCTTACAACTTTTTTCTTTTTTTTTATAGCAGCTGAAATTTGCCACCATTGTTTATAATTTCGTTATAAATTATATACGTTTATAATTTCTTCGTTATGCATACATTTTTTTATAGTAATGAACTCATTAAATCAGTTTTTATGAATTAAAAATATATGTTTTAAAGATCTGCTGGATTTGGATCCGTTGCCATTAACGGCTTTGAAAAACGAGACATTCCAGTCGATTTATCACTTCGGATTTTTTAATCCAGTGCAGACACAGGTTATTTTCTTGCCTTCTTTTAAGATTTTTTTTTGTTCTTTTTCTTGAAATTTTTTAACGGGACAGTTTATAAACTTATTTTATTGTAGGTTTTCCATTGTTTATACAATACAGATCGAAATGCTTTAATAGGTGCACCGACTGGTTCTGGCAAAACTCTTTGTGCTGAACTGGCTATGTATCGTATTTTTCGCGAGTATCCGACTAAAAAGGTTTGGTTCATTAAGGAGCTTATGTTTTTGAAAATGTCACTTTTGTGAATAGCATGTGAAGCTGGGTAAAATATTTGAAATTATTAGTTAGAAATGTTTTTCCCGAGAAATAAAAATTGCTGTTTGCAGTGTGTTTACATTGCGCCATTAAAAGCTTTAGTGCGCGAACGCGTTTCTGACTGGGATGGAAAATTTCGAAGGATGAATATTAGGTCCATGTTTCTGTATTCATTTGTCACTTTTTATTTTACGAGATTATTTATCATTCTATTAAAATTAATTTTTGTCGTTTGCTCTGGTTTTTATTTGCTATTTTCGGACAGTTTAGAGGTTGCTTTTATGCCTTGTAAACATCTCTCTTGCAATCCTAAATTTCATTATTTGTAAAGTATTTTGTTTAGCGCCAATTTTTTTTAGTGTAGTTGAACTTACCGGTGATCATTCACCAGATATTCGCAGCTTAAGTTCAGCTAAAATTGTAATTACGACGCCGGAAAAATGGGATGGCATAACACGTAGCTGGGGAATTCGTCAGTATGTTAAGGATGTGGCGCTTGTAGTTGTCGATGAAATTCATCTCTTAGGTGTCGAAAGAGGTGCTGTATTGGAAGCAATTATAACAAGGTAAACGGGATAACGATTTTTCTGTCTTTTATGGATGGTCCATCTATGGTTAATCCTAAATATTTCCTTCATTTTTTTCCTATGAAATAAAATGCCTGAAATTTGAGAATATTGATTTTTGGAAATGCTCTAAACATGCATTTCAGATGTTGAAAATTTAAAATTAGCTCAGAAATTTCTTTCAGATTAAAGATGATGGCTGCAAAACAAAAATCGAACAGTCCTGTTCGTGTAGTTGGCCTTTCTACTGCTCTCGCTAATGCAGGTGATGTAGCAGAATGGCTAGATGTTGCGGATGTAAGTTGATAAAGTTTTATTTTTTTTGCTTCTTGTTAGTTTTAGAGATAGCCAATTAGTTCAAAGCATAGTAAGTACTGCATGCCTTCATTTGCAAATGAGTAATTTAGGCTGAACTTTTTAATTTTCGACCAAACGTGCGACCCGTACCTATTGAGGTGCATATTTCTGGTTTCTCAGGTCAACACTATTGCCCTCGAATGGCTTTGATGAATCGACCGGCTTTCAAAGGTGCTTCTTTGTAATTTTGAAATGATCAATCTTCTTTATTGTCTGTTATAACTTTTTATGGTTAATCATATGAAAAAATGTTAGCCTTCACTTAATTTTTGCTGTTATATAACTGCAATCGTACCTTACCTTGCTCATTAAAGTTTTTTAGCTATCAAAAGTTATTCTCCTTGTAAACCAGCTCTCATATTTGTTGCATCACGACGTCAGACACGATTAACTGCAATGGCATTTGTTTCGCAACTCGTTACAGATGATGACCCACGACAGTGGCTTCACATGGATATGGAAGAGGTATGTGAAATTTTCATTCATTTCTTAAAAATTTAACCTATGATTCCATCTCATATTCTTTATTGTAGTAAAACTTTGTCAGCTACTTTTGCAGTACAGAATAAGGTTCAAGTTTTGTGGGAACAATGTATCTATTCCTGTACTATAAATTACACATCACTGGAAGCTTCCAGCACATTTTTGGAAACTATTTTTGATGACATTGTTTATCGTACTGACGAGCAAATATTTTTGAAAAAGCATGCATTCTTAATTTTTAAGGGTTTTTCGCATCTAACCATTACGCAAAACATTACCTTTTAAAAATTTTGAATTTTCCAATTACCAGAATCCTCATTAATAATTTGAATATCTTAACACATGATTTCATTATAGCTTGAGCAAGTGATTACAACACTAAAAGATGAAAATTTGAAATTAACATTACCGTTTGGCGTTGGAATGCATCATGCTGGTTTACAGCAACATGAAAGGAACATTGTTGAACAGGTATTTTCCACCTAATTTTTCATTATGATTTGTTTGTACTGATTTTTAGACTTAGTTTTAGCAATACTGTTTTCAATAATATTTAGAGGGGAAAAGTAAAAAAGAATGAAAAACCAAAGAGCTCCCATGCTCACACTTTCATGCAACAGATTTGCGTTATGAAAATGATCTATCGAACAATTTACATTTGAAATCATAGACGTGTTAACTTTGGTTTAGCAAGAGTCCAGTGCGGAAAGAAGTAATTCTTCATTACAATACAGTCTTTTGTTATTTCATGCTAGTGAAACTTTGAAGGAGAAAGAAAATAAAGTTTGTCTCTTTTATGATTTGTTTCAACGTTGAAATAATTTTTAGCTTTTTGTGGAAAAGAAGATTCAAGTGATGGTGGCTACAGCAACCTTAGCATGGGGTATTAATATGCCGGCGCACTTGGTTATTATTAAAGGAACTGAATATTATGATGGGAAAACGCACAAATATATTGATTTCCCGGTTACTGGTATGAATTTGATTTCTTCAACATATTCCTATTGCAAATCGTCTTATTTGAAATAAATTTTATCTTCGCTTCAAATGATATTTAGAATTTTAATAATCAATTAAAATGTTCCTAGAGAAATTATTTTTTGAATAATTTCTCTTCCTCACAAATTGAAAACAGGAAAGCTGATGTTATGAAAGACAAAAATGTATGCTATAAATTCAAATATAATTTAGATGTTTTGCAAATGATAGGACGTGCTGGTCGGCCACAATTCGATGATTCTGCTGTTGCTGTTATTTATGTTCAGGATATTAAAAAAAACTTCTATAAGCGTTTTCTCTACGAACCTTTTCCGGTAGAGTCAAGGTGAATCTTTGAAAAAATAGCCGTATTTTTATCCTCCGTGATAGATCTGTGTTTGTGCGAAAGCTTTCTAAGTCATACTTTAGCGTTAATTTTTCTGCAAAGATATAAATTTTGCTTCTAACTCGAGTAATCAAACGCTGTATGTCAGACTTTCGCATCTATCAATAAATGTATAGAGGGAAATTCCTTGTCATTTCAGTTTGCTCACAACACTGCCAAATCATGTAAATGCAGAAATTTATGCTGGAACCATTGCTTCAGAGCAGCATGTAATGGAATACATTGCTAATACATACCTTTATCGTCGTCTTTTTGCAAATCCAAGGTGAGAATTTAGATAAATAGATTCAATAACAGAGCTTTTTCTTTTTTTGAATGGACTTCATTAATTTTATTTTTGATTCCACAAAAATATGAATTGTTCAAAAGCATATTACTTTATGTCATCTGAATAGCAAAATCCATGGTCTTTACTTTTACAGTTATTATGGAATTGTGGATACGACACCAGAAGCTTTGACACAATTTCTCGTGGAAGTAGTCGATAACTGTATTGAAGAACTTTTACTTTCTGGTTGCATTACCATTAGTGAAGTATGTTTCTCTTACAACAAAGTTTTGGATATTGGAATTTTTTTTCTTTTGTACGAAATACTCGTTTTTGAAAATTGCGAAAGGGGAAGTTTTTATGAAGGCGATGTTTTGAATTCTGTTGCTAGTGATTGATTCTTGACCTGAATTAGTTCTTTGTGTCAAATTTCAGGAAGAACAGTCACTTATTTCAACGCCGCTTGGAACTATCGCAAGCATTTATTATTTAAGTCATAAAACTGTTAGATTTTTTGCAAGTTCCCTTACGCCCACAGCAACAGTAGAGGAGCTCATGAAAATTTTAGCAGTATGTTCCATTTCTTTAATTTTGTTTTTATATAAATCACTAGTGATTTTTCCCACTATGTCTTGACGAGTTGCGCTCTGCACTAATTTCAGAATTCTATAGAAACATTTTTCTGTATCTGTAAGCAGTCTATCCCACAGTTAAGAGTTATGTTAATGGAAGGTGATAGCACTTCGAAGAGATTAACGAAAACTATTTCAGGATTGCCCAGAATATGATGAAATACCAGTTCGACATAATGAGGATCAAATTAATAGGTCAGTTTTCTTTCGCTAATTGTTAATTTTGTGCTGCAAAAACCATGATCTTTATTCTTTTTCTACTGCTTAATTTAGGATAGATTCAAAATACGCGTCGATTATATTGTTCTTCAGTTTACTTGTCTCATTAATTTAGTAATTTCAGGCATTTACAGCAAATTATGCCACTTAAATTACCATCTGATGCTGCTTTGGATTCTTCACATACAAAAGCGTTTTTATTGTTGGAGGCTCATTTAAGTCGTATAAAACTGATGACAGATTATATCACTGACCAGCGCTCAATGCTAGATCAATGTTTTCGAATTTTAAACGTAATGATTTTCTGAGATTCACTGAACTGTGCTTACGAACATTTGTTAAGCATTAAATCGTAAAATAAATGAAAACGAACAGTTGAGCAAGAAGCCGTGTTTAAAAATCAGATCATAATTTAACACCACCTTGTGAGACATGCATCTATTAAATTTTTGTTGTAGTTCTTCGCTGAAGTGAATAAAATGGTATGAAAATTTTTTCGAAATTTTGGATTATTTTTAAATCTTTAGGCAATGTTAGACGTAAGTCTGTTGCGTAAATGGCTTTCAACGGTTCTTTCTATTGTTATTTTGATGCAAATGATCTCCCAGGCTGTTTGGCATACAGATCATCCCCTGTTGGTTGTACCTCATTTCAATGAAGAAATTATTGAGAGAGTCGGGTAAGTACTATGAAATCTTATGAAATATGAAATCTGCAAATCATGAAACTGTCTCACTCTTTAGTGTACAATTCCATTCTGTCATTACTTTTGACTAAGTGTGAAATTACCATCTCCTGATTAGACTATCAGTAGTAAAATATTTGTATCAGGTCGACAGTATTCATAGAAAAAAGACTATTGCTTTAATTGTTGTTACATAGCTGTATAGTTTTTGCAGAATTTCTGGTTCCACTTAATAAAGCATTCTTTCTATTTGTTTGTCAGTTAATTAATCTCTTTGTTGATTATAGGGCTGATTCAACGATACCTATACTAAAAAATTTTTATGGTCTTGACCAAATGAATATCGAAAACGCGAGAAAAAAAGCGATCAAAAAAATTCTGGACATAACAGTCATCGATAACCGTCAGGCGACGGAGGTTTCTGTTTGTTTGATATCTTTCATTTTGATATCTCTCATGATATTAATCATCGTACTTTCTCAGTTTCAAGATTTTCTTTACCTTTGAGTCGTTAGATGTAATTGAAGAGAAGAAGACAGTGGTAAGCAGAGAATTATATTTTGAAGAAAGAATTGAGCTACGGTTGGACCAAGCATTAATCTAATCGCTAAGTCTAAAATTCCGTAAAAAATGAAATTTGCTGTGCATGATGTGGTTAGAATCTTTGTCGTCTTTAGTTTATTTCTTTATATTACCTTTCAGTTATTTTTCATAGACATTCTATTATTTCATGGATGATTTAGTAAGTAAAGAGTTTAATTTTATAGCAAGCATATGATACTTCCATTATAATTAATTAACACTCCATTAAATTTTTAATATTGATTTATTTGATAACCATTTTGAATTAATCTATTCGTAACGTTATAATTTCAGGCTGTTGATGCTCTTTTGAAATGGCCAGTGTTACAGCCGAGGAACTGTATGTTACATGGTGCAAATCAAATATTCAAAATCGATTATTTGCAAGATGAGCGATGGCCGAAGTACATAAATGTTGAATCAGATACGTTATATCGTATATTATTAACTGTCGAATTGGTCGGCCCATATAAGGTGTGTTAGTGCATGTAATCAAGTATCAAAACTTATAAAGATATTTTTCTTATGCACGATGTTTTTTTTTTTTCAATATTTTATTATTTCGATTGAAAAAGTTGAGTGACCGAATAAAACAGTGATAATTTAGTTTGAGACAAACGCCTTTTGTCCACGCTTCCATAAAGAAAAAACTGCTGGCTGGATTGTGATCATAGGAGAGAAAGATACGAGTGAAGTGCTGTGCTGTAAAAAGTTTTCACCGATTACTGGTCCTAAACAGCTCACTCTGCCATTCAAGATGCCTAAACGATTGTGAGTTTTCGTACTTTAGAAATTCCTAAAGCATATTTTTCTTTGAATTTTAATTTTAAACGAATTGAGGAAGAATTATTAATGTAGATTTTGATTTTCCAATTAGTTAGAAATATTCTAAAACTTTCCGATTATTTTGCTTAAAAAATGAAATTTAAATGTTCTTAAAATAACGTCGTTCTTTGTTTAGCATATCATTAGGTGCAAAGATTTGTAAAGATTCTGAGTAATCTGTAAGTATGTTATATAGGTATTGGAAGACATAGCACTGATTAGAAATTTTACCATTGCGAGATTGAGATATTTTAAGTCATCAAACTAAGGTGATATGGATTGGTTAATTTTAATTCATGCATATGAATATTTACTGTCCACGTTTCAGAGGTCGACATATTTTTACAATTTTCGTAATGTCGGATTCTTACATTGGCATCGATCAGGAATATAATCTTCATTGTGAAATTGTTGAAAAGAAAGTATCGGGAAATTCGACCAAGTACGAAGACTTTTAGAGGAGTTGCAATGATAATATGCTGATAACAATCTGATCGTACAGATTACTTTGGTGTTCTTATTCTTTTGATAGTTTATCATTCTACTAGGAGCGCTCAATTTTATTAGCTTCATTTCATTCCTCATTCATTCTTTAGTTTTTTTACTTATCACAAATTCTGGAAAATTTGCAAATCTTTTTAGTTAATTTCGATGACAATTGAAATTATGTTTTTTTTTTTTTGTTTTTGTAAGACGGGTATTTTCAATAAATACAAAAAAAAAACAACAGCAAAATGGGCATAAGATATTGATTACATTGAGATTACGAGATTGGGAACAGAAATAGAATGGTAATTGGCAATTTTGTAAAGTAAAAGTAAAATGAAGTGAAGGAAATTTGACACATAATTTCTAATGTGATCAATATCTTATGTCCTTTTTGTAGTTTTTTGTTTAGCAAAATATGACACAGCGAAACCGGTGCTTCTTTTTCACTCATGCTTCCTTCATTCTCTTCCTTGACATGTCAAGTTATGGTCGAATTGTTTTTATTTATCGATTATTATATTTTTAAAATCTTAGAGACTTAGTCATCAAAATAGAATGTCTATGTGCATTAACGCTAATTTTCGTTTCTTTTTCATTATAGATTTCTTCATATAGTCTTAAATTAAAGAAATTTGCTAGTCGATAAGCAACAATGATCGATTGGTTCCTATACATTTGACAACAAAATATGATCTTTCATATGCTTAATTGTCGAGAGTGCATTTAATTGTTTAAAGTTATTTCCTTTTGTGCTTTAAAATGAAATACTCATTCATTTGCGACAAGTTTGAAAAATTCCTACATTATGCATTTCTTTATTTGCATATTATTTGAAATTTTTAAAATCTTTAAAGTTTAAGCAATGTTGTTACTGTTACAATATTAACAGTAGTGCTTCTTTAAGGCTTGAAATTTTCAATAACAATATCATAAAAATATAATAAAACTAACATACAACGGAGCATTGTTATTGGTGTGTATAATACACCAAATATTTGCTGTTATATTGAAGTTATATGGTATAAAATAAATGTCATATCATATCATATCATACGATATATTTCTCGTTTAATTCATTGCTCATTCATTGAAACTTTCATTTCATGAAACAATGTATTGCTCAAGTTAGTAATGATATGTGACATACTCGTTTTTATATTGGTCATTGACCAAGTTTTCTTCTATGTGTAATGATGATATAATGTACTTCTATGTAATGATACCATGGGATGATCTTTGGACCTGATATGTTATCAGTTTTCCATGTGTAATAATGATATAATGTATTGTGTAATGATACTATAGGATGATCTTTGGACTTTAATTATGTTGTCAATTTTGTTAATTGGAAGTGAAAAGAAAGAAGAGCATAATGATGAATTGAAAATGAATCTTTATTTGATATATAAGCTCAAATTTTAACTATTTTAATGCTGAAAATTTAATTGTGAAGAAGAGACGTTTGTGTACGGTTTGTTTGTAGTAGGAAAGATGCATTGAGCTACAGTATTAGTTTTGCAGAAATAATTAAATTTCAGGGAATAAACGTATAGCAATTTTAGCGATGGAAAAAATTGATATTCAACAACTGAATGATGTAGCAAATCATCTGCGTATTGATTCGATCAAAATGACTTGTGCAGCTAAATCAGGTCATCCAACAAGCTCATGCTCAGCTGCGGAAATTATTGCAACTCTTTTCTTCAGCGAAATGAAACTTGACAAAGCATTCCCAAAAAACCCATCATCTGATCGTTTTGTTTTATCGAAGGTTTCGCTTTTAATGGATTTTTAATGATATTGTAAAGAGTAAATAAGAAATAATTATTTGCATTTAAAATTATCGTTAGTGGAATTTAAGATTTAATTTTAAAATTATTTTTATTCAAGGGTCATGCATGCCCAGTACTATATGCTGCTTGGCATCAATTGGGGCATATATCGA
Source organism: Mansonella ozzardi (assembly GCA_029876185.1). Classification (NCBI taxonomy): domain Eukaryota; kingdom Metazoa; phylum Nematoda; class Chromadorea; order Rhabditida; family Onchocercidae; genus Mansonella; species Mansonella ozzardi. Next base: position 8,727 of record JARVGP010000051.1, on the reverse strand, counting down.
CTGATGATATGATGAATTTACGGAAGATAACATCTTATCTGGAGGGCCACCCAACACCACGGCTGGATTTTATCGATGTTGCTACCGGTTCACTTGGACAAGGTTTATCATGCGCTGCTGGAATGGCTTATGCTGCAAAATATATTGATAAGGTACGATTTCTTGAAGGGTAGTCATATTCAAGGATGAAATTATTTTGCCTGAGTAACCTTAATAGAGGATAGTTCTATAACTGCTTAACATTGAATGATGACATTTTCACAAATCTATATGTTTTGTGCTTGCTTAAATTGAAAAATACTTTATATAGGCTATTACTTATTCTAGGCTAAACTAGACTATTTACTTACTCATGAAATTTGATTCTTTTTTTTGAAAAAAACTTCTTTCATTAAGGCAAGTTATCGTGTGTATTGTTTGCTGGGTGATGGTGAATGCGCGGAAGGTTCGGTTTGGGAAGCAGCAGGTATGTTATATCTTACTACTAAATTTCAGTTATTGATATTTAGTTGAAAATTTGATGTTTCATGTACTATATGATACGATGAGAAATCTGCTAAATAAATCACAGAAATTTGGTGTTATAGCATTTGCGTCGTACTACAAATTGGACAATTTGGTCGCAATCGTGGACATGAATCGTCTAGGACAAACGCAACAAACGATGTTAGGACATGATGCTGATGCTATGGCAGAGCGATTTAAGTCATTTGGATGTCACACAATTGTTGTTGATGGCAGTAATGTCGTAGAGCTGCTGAATGCTTATAACATTGCACGGTTGGTTTTATAAAATTTAGAGAAAATGAAAATTTTTCACATTTAGAAAAAATAATAGGGGAAAACCTTCATGCACATTTTGTATAATTTTTATTTCAATCTTACAAAATTTAGAAATCATATATTTTGCTTCATTTTGTAACAGTAAGTAAGAAGTAAAGCCGGACTTATTTTTGAATTTCCTAGTAACCTTAAAAAACAATATATTCGGTTGTTCGGTCAAAGTTACAGTCTGTCACTAGCAGAAATAATACAGTGGTGGGTTGTGAAGAATTTAAGAGTTAATCAAAATTAAAATGGCAGGGTAGTATTTTTTGATTAATTCAGTCAGACAAAAGGCAGCCCAACAACTATCGTTGCAAAAACATTGAAAGGAAAAGGCATTGTTGGAATCGAAGATGAAGTAAGTTTTTCCGGTTATGCAGATTGAAATATGTTTTAAAGAGTAAGCAGTTTGTATTATTGCAGTGATTACTGATGTTGAATTCTAATTAATTACTACAGCAAATCAAAAAATGTTTGCTAAAATTTAAATTTGGGAAAGAGGCTAACCACTTATTTGTTAGCCCTGGTCATTTATCTTTTATATAATTGATAACGGATATTATGTCATCATTTACTTGTTACGAAATGGTACAAAAACTTTCAAGCGGCATAAGAGCCAAAGGTACTGTCGTGGTGTAATGACAAATTTGACGGTTAGTACTACTTATTTGGGAAAGTTCGAGATTTGTAGACATCGGTGAAAATAAAAATGTGTAGAATGGCAGAGCACCAGCTATTTCGGTCAAATAAATACCAGAAATATCCTAGATTCTCTGCTATATCATGTATGTTGGCTGTTTGACGGGATACAAGCGTGTATTATTATGCTGTATCACGATTGGGTAGCCAGGTACAAACGCTTAATACAATCAGTTTGGATTGTCTTTCTAAAGTTTCACAGTGCATAAAAATGTATTGAAGTATTGAAGTTAAATGTAAAGCTAGATTTTGTTGATAAAAAAGAAACCTATAATTGTAAGACACTTCTCCCCTTCTAATATAAGAGGAAATTTTAAGATACGACTTTGTTCGGTTTCTCGGCAACATTTATCCATATTCTAATGACCAATATAATACTGCATTAAGATTTTGTATCTTATTAATTGACATATTTTAGGATAACTGGCATGGGAAACCAGTACCTGAAAATGTTATTGAAGCAGTCGAACAGCGTCTTATCAATAAGGCAGATAATGTTGGAACTCTTCAAATGAATCCTCCAATAAATGATGCTCCAAATGTACAGCTACCAATTGGCCATATTAAAATGACACCACCAGAATATGCAATTGGTGACAAGGTATTTTCTTATGTTCTGTCGGGAGTGTACTTGCTTTCAGCAGATTCATTTAAGTTAATTTTGATTTCTTCAAAAACGATGAGGAGTAGACCTAAATCTTCTACTAAATGATAATTGAATTCTTTTATTTATTAAATTCTTCTATCAATTTTTCAATATCATTTTTGCCAAATATTGTTTATTGTAGGTAGCAACCCGTCAGGCCTATGGTACAGCACTGGCAAAATTGGGTGATGCATGTTCACGAATAATTGGGTTAGATGCTGATACTAAAAACTCAACATTTAGTGAGAAGTTGCTTAAAAAACATCCAGGACAGTTCGTTGAATGTTTTATAGCAGAACAAAATCTTATTGGAGTTGCTGTTGGTTTGCAGTGCCGTGATCGTGCTATTCCATTTGCAAGGTTTATTTTGCTGATAAATTTTAATAAGTGACAAGATTTAATTTCAGTTTTTATATTCTTAGAATTTTTTACTGCTTGTTTAGATTAATTTTTACTTTTTGATGGCTTAATCAATTTAAAAATTCGATTGAACATTCGAGAAATACAATCATTTTCATTAGAAGATGATTTTTTTTTAGTGTAGAAAATATATTTTTTACACTATAGAATTAAAATTTTCACTGCGGATTTGTCGATTTTAATATTATTATAGTGTCTGTATATATATTTTATATATATGCAGCCAGTCATATAACGTTTGCTGAAAACATTATTGTAAGTTTACGGTATGCTGTCGTACTTATCGTGACGTATAACTGTTAATTTGGTAATATTAACAAGATATTCAAGAAATTGAGAATTTTTTCTGTCACTGATCATTTTTAAAAAATTTATTTTTTCTGTTATTAAAAATTAATCAGATTTCATTGAGATGAAGCAGTGTGCATTAATACACGTTTAATAGTGATTGCTTTTGTATTCTGGTGTTATTAGTAGTGTTGCATGCAATTTAGTTTTTTTTTTTCAAAGCCATCAGGGTTTTTTTGAAAAAAAGTTAGTGAAATCACAAAGTAATCATTTTCGAGGAGAAATTTTCGAAAACATTGAGTACGCTACACTGATAACCTGCTGATTTTAGTGTTTTATGAAATTTGCTAATACTTAATTTTTACGAAAGCAAGTTAAATAAAGATAAACCGTTGGAAGTTTATTTCTTGTTTTTAATTTAAATTGATTTTTGAACTAACAGTTGAGTTTTAATATTAATTTTTTATTCAGTATGATCTTTTGTTTGTGATTGTGTTGTTTCAAGATCTTTGAATACTAGATTTTGAAGCTTTTTGAATTATAGTACGTTCGCTGCATTCTTCACACGTGCTGCTGATCAACTTCGTATGGCCGCAGTATCATTTGCAAACTTAAAATGCGCTGGTTCACATGTTGGTGTCTCTATTGGAGAAGACGGTCCATCACAGATGGGTCTGGAAGATATCGCATTGTTTCGGTACGTTCATTTGTTCATTTTAAAGTCAGTTAAGCTCCGCTTATATTGAAAATTTTGATTTTTGTGTTAATAAATTTAGAACGATTCCTGGGTCGATCGTATTCTATCCAACCGATGCAGTAGCAGCGGAACGTGCAACGGAATTGGCTGCAAATACTCGTGGTATTGCATTTATACGTACTGGTCGTCCTGCATGTCCAGTTATTTATGGCAACGATGAAAAATTCGAAATTGGAAAAGGAAAGGTGGACGATATTTTTCTAGCCGTGTTTAAATATCACTTTTTTTGAGTTCGGTATATTTAATTAACTGATTATGTTTGGTGAACAGTAATAGACTTGTTCCCTTTCGTAATGTGTTTCAGCAGAACAACAAATCTGCCGTCTTAGTTTTATTAAACAAGATCTTTCTTATAATCTACAGTTTATTTCAGATCGTTCATGATTCGAGCAATCCAAAAGTATTGTTAATCGGTGCAGGTGTTACACTTTATGAAGCAAAAAAAGCAGCAGATAAGTTGCTGTTAGAAAATGTGGAAGTAACTGTGATGGATCCATTCACAATTAAGCCACTTGATAAGGATCTGATCATAAAATCGGCCAGAAGAGCAGGAAATCGTATTATCACTGTGGAAGATCATTATCAAGCCGGAGGTATAGTATTTGAAATATTGAGATCTCTCATATAATTTTTTTTTGGTTGTTCATTATTGCCATATGTTTTACATCTTATATGTTAAAAAATCTTTTCATCTTTCACTGTATATTTCATGATGGTGCCGTCACTTTTGTCAAAGACATTGATAAATTTCTAGACCAGATTTACTGAGATTTTTAGGTATTGGCGAGGCCGTATGCCAGGCTGTTTCCGATCAGAAGGATATTCGTGTTCGTTCACTGTTTGTTCTTGATGTTCCACAGTCCGGACCATCGGATGCTCTGTTAGAAAAATACGGAATTTCAGCGAAATGTATTGTCAGTGCTGTACATCAATTCATTCATCCACCAAATTAAGTGGATCTTACTGAGATTTCAGAAGTGTTGCGGAAGCGCTACTTGATCTTTGAACAGCTGTTTCCAGTTTAATTACTCTTCTCAATTTCATCGCTGAGAAGCAGTATTTCTAAAACACGTAGTTCAAGTGATCCTGCAATGTGAACTCATTATTAAAATATTGTTGCATTCAAGCCTTAACTCATTTTTTTCTATCTTCCATATATTCTTTAATTCTTTGAATTCGTTGCGTAATTTTCAGGAATTAGTTATTCACTTATTAAATGATACGGTTCTATTGCAATTATTTTGTCCATTTTATAATTCCATTTATTTGCAGAACGCAATAAACGATAATGAACAAGAGAATAAATGTCAACATAAAATTTATAATAAATGTAAAATTTAAGTAAACAATGTAAAGTGCATACTAGATTGCATACATACCATTTCAGATGACACATTGTCCATCGAGATGAGAGATTTTTGTTTGTTAAAACGAATAACGCATGTAATCTGTAAATATTTATGAAAATGTTGGAGTGATAAGTTGGGGAAAAAAAACACAAGTTTGGAAATCATGTAAAACAGCCAGAAGCAATTACCGAAAAAAACAACTTCCTGAGATGCTAAGGAGTAGAATTATCAGTGTGCCAAATAACCAAATAATACAAATTAAACTAATTTCTCCAAAGATTTCTCAAAATAAGGAATTGCTTTCTTTTTTTGATTAATTAGAAAACAAATCAACACAATATCTGAGTCCTCTAAAACTTAATGTTACAAAACGAGTAGCAATTATACTACATCACTTGCTGTTACGCGAAAATATCTGAGATTTTTGAATACCTTTTGATCCAAGTTTATACCCGGTATCGGAGAAATTATCTTCCAAATCAATTTTGATTCGGATTTTAGAATTTTCGGGAATCCTCACAATTTCTTTAATTTTTGTGAATAAACAATTTCATTTTGAAATAATTTCCCTCGATTAAAAATTCAAAAAAGAAATCTGCAAATGCCATTCTAAATTTTCTTCATTAATACTAACATTAAGGCCTTTAATTTTATTTATTCTGTCATCTCCATCATTTTTATCAATGCCATCGCTGACATTTCGGATTTCATTTCTTCGTTTTTTTTTTGATCATCTTTTTCGAGGACTTTTTCAACCGTACTTACCATACAATCTCCTAGATAAAAAGAAAAAAATACTGCTTAGATGTCTTGTAATTAAAAATGTTTGTTTACAGATACAGTTCGAGCAATAACACAAACAAATTGTTTGTTATCAAATTAGTGAAATCAATCTGATAAACAAACAGATTGAAAAAACTTCGCCGAGAAATGATAGCAAATTAATCTCCGTGGACATATTAATATATGGTCAGAATAGTATTGTCCAGAATATATTGAAAGAAATTCTCGAAAGCATAGAAAAAAAATTCTCATTAACAGCCCCAGGAATGAATTACCCCACTTTTTGTCTTCCCCTCAATTGGTTACCTCTTTTCATTCCAATTTACAACTATCAGTTATTCCAATATTGATCACATGATTTTCTGCTTATGCTTAAAATAAACTCGCAATATTTTTCTTGCAATAAAAAAAAATTGCGATTATCAAGAAATCAAAACAAAGAAAAATAAATATCGGACAATCCTTCGATGAAAAAGTCTGACTTTATCAGTAATCTTTTCCAAATTCCTTTTATTTCGTTGGTGGAAGAATTTGTAAAATGAATTTCTGGGTTCAGTATTTGCAAAATTCGAGGCTACTGTATCAAGTAAAGACTGTTCAGTAGCTTATGCTACATGAAATGGAATGAAATGTGTTTATGAAACTTATTTGCATTAATACAATTATTTGCTATTAATACTTTAACTGGTGAATTGAAAGCCAGAAAACTATTTGATTGCGAGAAAAATGACCGATGTACTATGAGTTAACAATTCTAAGAAAATCTTGTTTTTTTTCTTTGAATCTTTGTTTTTAAATAATTTAAGCTTACAAAGTTTTAAATTTTCATCGGTCTTTACTCTTGAAAAAAGACTTTTCACACTTTTGTTGGGAGGATTTGTAATGTGGGAATGCTTGTTTTGGCCTTAGCCTTTCTAAGACATTTATGCGCAAATACAGAATCTAATATCTAATAGAGCAATATTAAACTTGCGTTCAATACAATAAACACCGCCGCACGTTCTATTGATGACAATGATGACAACGATGACATGCTGTTGGATAGATGCAACTTTTTGTTGCACATACAAATGGATTTGGCTTACGACATTCCAGACATAGCATGACCCTTATGAACCGAAAACAGAGGGTGGTCATTTCAACTTTTTCGACGATCGCAGATAGATATCAAATGGCATTATTCCGACTTAAATGGTCTTGGATACAAGCGAGAGGTCTCTTAAAATATTTCGAACGTTGGATAAATGATTTCTTGCTTAATTTTACAAACTAATTTTGTATTTCAGTGTAATAAATCATTTGTTTCACAAATATTTTAGCTTGAAACAGTTTATATTAGAAATTTGCAATCGGAATTCTTCACGAAGTGACACGCCGAGTTTTTCCAATAGCTAGTAAGTTTATGATGAAATTTCTATTTTATAGTAGACGGAAAAGCAGATTTTGAGAAAACAATAGTTATTTGGAAATCTGAATGATATCCATTGTTTTCAGGCGATTTGTTCCTCAAAATTTTAGAAGTCTTTGAATTTTTCAATTTTAAACATTTGCCAAATCAGCAGCACTGAATAATTAATTGATGAAATCAGATTTATAATTAAAACTTAATTTCGATCGAAAATTTGCAGAGCACTTTTTTGAAGAAAAAACATTTTTCAGAAACCGAAATCGTCTAGGAAAACAAATTGGTCCTTCTTAGTAGTATCAGTTTCTTTTCTAGTTTGGGTTTGTTCGAAAACTTTGAACTTTTAAATTATTTTTTCTACAACAAAAATTTGAACAATAAACTGCTTGGACAAATACTGAACAAAAACTAATTCCTTGGCTTTTATTCAGTGTTAAAAATGTCTTTATAGTGATGTTTATATCACAGTACACTTTAGCGTAATTAAATAGTTGCATCTAAGTTTTAGCTGGAGAACTAGACAATGAAGATAAACACTTTTGTTTTTCGAATTCATGAAACCTGTTCTTTTATCTATCTTTCTCTTTCAATTTTCCGGATCCCCTATTGATATTTATCTTCAATAATTCGGTCTAATTATCCTTTCGTTCATTTCTAAATCAGTTCATAAAAAGGTCATCGATATCGTCAGTATCTATAATATGTTGCATTTTGCTGCATTTGATTGCATTTATTTTAGGAAGAAATAATTGTGGAATAATTGTTTTACAAATTCGTTTTATAAATTTCGAATGGATTTATATTAGACATTCATTTTCCTAATATAAATACATCATTTCACTTCCAAATTTGCTTCATTAAACTTGAATATAAATCTTAAGATCTTTTCTCATGAATCTGGCACTACCATAAATTTTCGGCTGGAATTTCCTTACTGTAATCCATTGGTTATGGTTTGTTTCTTATATTCCCAGCTTTTCAATTGGAATTCTTGGATTTTGATCATTTAATTACGATTTTCGTTAATGTGAGCGATTCCGTCCTTATAAGATTTTTGTTGGGGAATAATTTTGTGTAAGAACTTAAATACCGTTTTTGGCATTGTTTTGTCTTCATTTTTTTTTTTAAATTTTGAAAAATCCGATCATTTAAAGACTGGAATTGTTTCCATCATTTTAGATATGACAAATTTCAGATTATCAATGTCAGTGCATTTTTTCATTATTTTCAACTTGGTTACCTGCGCAATTTTCATAGTTCAGGTTAGCTATTTCTTCTTCGTGAAAAAGAACATGTGAATGCAGTTTTAGTAAATGAAAATTTTCCTTACAGGCTTGTCCTGCTGGGCCGGGAGAAAGGCCAGGTGTTCCAAGTCCGCAAGGACAAACAGGTCCAGCTGCCTATATTGGGCCTATCACTTTCTCTGCACACTCCAGCCTTACAATTCCGCCTGCAGCGGCACCAGCTGTTGGGTAGTGCTTGCAGCAGCTCCTATGGTAGCTGGTCCGTAAAACAGCAGACAAGGAATTTTGTTGATGGCAAGAAACAGTCCTTT
>JARVGP010000050.1:28839-123541 GCA_029876185.1 Mansonella ozzardi | reverse complement strand
TTTTAAAAGTAATAAAATAATTACGAAATCTATTAATTTTTTTTTCTTTAATTTTTTTATAAATTTTTTTTTTTTTTTTTTTTTACCTTTGCTTGCTTTTCATATTCTACCAATGAAACTTTCTTCACAAAAATTTTCATAACGCACTATAAATGTGTAATATTATTTATCATGAACCATTCAAAAATATCTTGTATAGTATTTTTTTGAAATTTTCACGAAAAAAAAGGAACAATTTAATTGCTTTTCTGTTGTTTACTTTGTTTTAACAAATGACTAGACAATGCTGATTAAAATTAATTAATTCAGATAAAACTAACTAGAATTATTAAAACACTAACATGATAATATCCATGAAATAAAGAAAAAATATAATTAGTCGTTCTTTTCTTTAAAAAATCCTTGTTTTGTGTAGGTTCGATTATTTGATTTTTATTAATTTTAGGCCAAAAGTTCTACCGATAATTACCGGAGATATTCTTATATAGATAATGCGCTTCAGTTTTCGTTCAATTACAGGTTTTTTGGTTTTGTTGGTATTTTTTTTACCTTTTATTATTCCTGCCGTATGATTTATTTGTTTTGTGTAGGATTAAAGACGAAAGCAAAGGCAATAAATTAACAATTCATCAAAAATTAAAAACAACAGGAAAAAAAACCGAAAAAAAATAACTTACTGCAAAATCCAGCGTGACACGAAACAAGTAATTCATATGGTAGCAATAACAAAGCGTAAAATAAATACTAACAGAACTAAAAAAAAATTTTTTTTCTTCACTCTTTTCCTACGGCATCCTCTAGTGGACAATTAACCCACACAAATAAACAACAGAAAAAAAACCGGTAATTGAGCGAAAACTAAAGCGCATATCCTCTATATAAGAATATCCTTGAAAGGCATACCCCCATTTACAAGAATATCCCCGGTAATCATCGATAATCGCGTTGGCTAAAAACTGACAAAAATCAAATAAATCAAACCTGCATAAACAACGATTTCTTAACAAAAAAAAAAAGGAATGACCAATTATTAACTGAACCATAAGATAAGTAATGAAAATCAAATAGCCAATAGCCAAGAAAAACAAAAACTAAGCTGAGGCATATACAGTACTCAAAGCCACAATCTCCTTCGCATTTTCTTCAATGAAGGAATAGAAACCAGAAAGAAAAAACTATGGCAAAAAAAATCCACATAAAAAACAAAAGATAAAACATCAGAAATCGAAGTGACAAAACCATAACAATCCATTAGCATAATAATTAACGGCAGTAATTAATGTCTTGAATTTTGAAATGTTAAAAATCTTATTTAAATGTTCTGTTCATTTTTTTTCATTTATACGAATTAAAATTTTTCCTCGTCTTTTTTATTTTGCAATCTTTTTTATGATGAATGAAAAAATTGATGCAATATAAATGAAATGTAAGTAAAAAGAGATTTACCGAAAAAATGACTGGGTAGTGGTGGTAGACCAAAAAGTTTCGTTCTTGTTTTGGGAATCATAAGAGGTGGTAATCTCGGCAAAAAATATGGTGGTCCCATATTGTATATTTTAGCTATCGTAGAAATATCCAGCCATTCTGGTAACTGTAAAATGAGGAAAATAAATAAATTTATAGCTTTATTTTTCACTCATTTCTTTTCTTGTTGGAAAGTTTAGAATTTAAGTTTTCACAAAATGATTAAAGTTTTCATGAAAAAAAATACGCTAAAGATATATTTTATTAAATAAATACTTTTCCAATGCAAAAGTTCTGGTGTAATAAATAATATTTCAAAAAAAAAAGAAATTCATCGAGTAAATTAAAACATGCCTACCTTTTGTGAATTACCTATCATACATACTGATGTGAGAAACAATGCAAATAAGTAAAACGAATAATGATTCATTACCTTAAAAGAGAAAACAAAAGAAATTTAAAAGATAAGATTCAAAAAAAAATTTAAGTTTGCAAAATAATCAATATGATTGAATGAATGGTGAAAAAACGAATAAATTTGTAAAAAACTTCAATAAAATAGAACGAACGAGATATATTTTAATTATTGAAAGAAATTACTGCAAATTAAAAATTTTATTTAACATTTAAAATTTATTAATGAATAATCTAAATCAAATTTTTATATGTAAAAAAGATGATTGTTAGAATGATTAAGCTTTATTTGCTATTCAATAGTAATTTTAATTTTGTTTCAGATAACAAATGTCGATGTATTGAGAAACGGCGGGAACAGGGGAAGAGTGATAAACAAGCTTTCACGATGAAATTAGAAGGAAAAGAAATTAATTATGACAGATAATTAGTGGAGCAGGATGAAACTGGACTTGTTATATCTTTCACAATATTTTCCTAGCAATTGATATTTGATGAATGATTTGAACAAAATTCATTTCAATTGACCTTATAATGATAAATGATTTGAACAAAATTCATTTCAATTGACCTTATAATGATAAATGATTTGAACAAAATTCATTTCAATTGACCTTATAATGATAAATGATTTGAACAAAATTCATTTCAATTAACCTTTTAATAATGAGGGATTTGAACAATATTTATTTCAGTTGATCTTTATGAACAATATTCATTTCAATTGACCTTGTAATGATGAATGATAAAAGAATTCATTTTAATTGACCTCATAATAATAGTAACAAATGACTAGAAATACGGAACAGAAAATTATAGAAATGAAGTAAATAAATAAAACGGAGTAAGTAAATAAAAGTAATAAGAAGTATTAATTGCTTTAAGTGCAATAAAATGATTAAATAAGTGAAGGAAGTATTAATTAACAAATTGGTGATTAAATGGAAATGCAATGATGAAATTATAGAGAAAATAAATGAGAAAAAACTGAATAATTATTAAAATATGTGAATATTTTAATGAATAAGCAAACTAATTAATTAATCAAGTAACAAATGATATTAGAAAAGAGGTAAAGAAAGGACGAAGTAGAAGCAATCCAACAATCTATTAGAGACAAACAATTGACAATCTTTTTCTTTCTTTTCAATTTCATTATCCTCTACGGTGACATTTTATAGTTGATGAATGAAAAAAAAAAAACTGAAATTGCTTCTTGAATAAATGACCAGTTGTAGGTGTGGCAATAGTTGCGGAAATCCGTATAAGTTAATACGTAAATGTATCAATATATACGCGTACATTGTATTCAAAATACTCCTTCAAACCTTATCCAGTACTATGCATAAGTATGGAAGAATGTTCAGGATGTTCCTTTTCACGTAATGCATATTGCCTACCGAAATGGAAAAGTTTTAATAGAATGTATATTTAATATGTTATACATATGTGAGGTTTTTTTTTTTTTTTAATTTCAGTGAATTTTTTAAATGCAAATGGATAAAGCTGAAAGAATGTAGTTTAATAAATTAGAGTCAAAATGGAATTGACTAATATATTCCTTGACCTTTGACATTTTAACAATGTTATTTATCAGTCTTTTTCTTTCTTTTTTTTCCAATTTGAACTTTTTCATTAACTAAAATTTGAATAAGAAATGAAAGTTAGGTTTTTTTTTCAAATTTTTATTTTCATCAAAAATTCCAAACTATTCAATTACAACAGAAGTAAAAAAGAAAAAAAAAGCAAGGATGAAAAGTGAACAAAAATTTATTTACGTTCATTAACAACGGCATACAATTTAATTAATTAAATGTTGATCGATGTGACTGTAGTTTTGAACATGTTAAATCGGGTGGATAACCAGTTGTTTTTATTTTTTCAATTATCATCCTATTTTCTTTTACTTCCTTCTTTCTTATTCTTTCTAACATTTCTTTGTGAACTATTTTATCATCATTGTATTTACACAAATAATGACCAGATAACTTATCAAATAAAGAAAATATTTTAAAAATTTTATCAATAAAAAAAAAACACATCCAATCAAAGTGATACATTGCTTTAAGTTTTTTTTTTTTTAACTTTAACTAATTAACTGCCATTAGTCTTATTACACATTTTCATAGCACTAGCTTGTTTACTTATACTTTAATAAATAACATCGATAGAAATAAAGAAAATTACATGTATTAAATGATATTTAAATATTTATTGGAAATTTTCTTTTTTTTTTTGATAGTAACTAATTGAAATGTTATTAATTTTAAACGTATTTTGAGAAGAAAAGATCAATAAGGTTAAATGGTGCGAAAAAAAATGAAACAGTTTTGTTTTTGTTTAAAATTTCAATATTGAATTCTAAATTCACTTGACCAAAAAAAAGGGTCGACATAACAAAGAAAGGTAAAATAAAAAAAAAAATTTGAAAACAATTAAATGAGGTATTAAATTCCAATCTATCAATTTCCAAAAAAAAAAAAAAAATTAAGGGCAAAAAACAAAGGCAAAAAAAATGCAAAAAATAAAATTTTATTGAATTGTTAATTTACTATAATTAAAATTTACTTGTATGAAAATCAAAAGTTGCTATATTCCGGAAAAGAACAAAGATCACATTTGAAAAATGTCACAATAAATTTTAGCCTTAATCACTATGCGTAGTAAATATACGTTTATATTCTTCCAAATATTTCATAAATATCAAATTTAGTTACAGATAATAAAAAAAATTATAGATAATGCAACACGTATTAACTCACTGTAACTTAACATTATTGTTCACATAACTTGTGAATATATTCATTTTGAAATGTTTTCACAGAAAGTTAATTTTTATTTATCCATATTTAAAGCATGAAGGAGAAACTTGAAGAAATATGAAATAAAAGTTAAACGGGAAATTAAGTAAAGGAAATATAGAAGAAATTGAAAAATTACAAAATGTAATGAGAAAATTAAATTAATTATATGAAAGTTATAATAAAAATATCAGATGTATGAAATCTTAAATCTTAACCGTAGTGATTTGAAAGTTTAAATTATGAAAACTTCCAAGTGAACTGGACGAGTAATCAAATGTAATTTAGTACCAGTGAACTGAATGAATCTAACAAATAGTGGTTCGATAGTGGTTCATTTTGCGTAATTTAGTACCAGTGAACTGAATGAATCTAACAAATAGTGGTTCGATAGTGGTTCATTTTGCGAAAAATCGACACAATTCGATCAATGATTCTTTTACAGTTAGTTGTTTCTCTGTTAATTAATTTTGTAGTTAATTTTTATCACTAAAATGCATTTATTAATAATTTAAATTTTTGATTCGTAACCATAAATAATTTAATAATTGCTAACCTGAATTCAATTCGATTAACGTATCGATGATAGATGAACACAATAAGTAATAAGTACATTCATATTTCAATTCAATCAAGCAATATGCAATAACTGAAAAATTTAACGATTACTTTCTTTCGTTTCTTTTTCATGAAATTATCAAAAATTAATACGCCTAAGGGCAAGTATTTCAATTTTAAGACTTATTCAAAAATGTTAAAAAAAAATGAAACAAGTTTGAATAAATGACTCCTAAATTAGTTTGTCTGTTAAAATTATCACCAGTGAATTTTTTTTTTTTCTATTTCAAATGAATATAATTATTGTCGGATCTCTTTCTCTTTCTTTTTTCTTTTTTTTAAACATATCATTTATTTGTGTAATTTTTGAAAAAAAAAAAAAGAAAAAAAGAAAAATGAAAACTAATCGGAGAAAAAGAAATTATTTGATAGATTTAATCAAATTTTTGAAATTTTCAAATACAAATTACATTATATCAAAATGTTTACTGTTATGATTTATATGATGATAGTTTTAACAGAGAGGATTTAATCCAGAAAGTTTCAGTCAATTCACACTACGCCACGGATCATTTATCCTTTAATGCTTTATTTCCAGAATAGCATTCACATTTCATAAAATCATTTTTAAATTCGTTTTTTTAGCATTAAATTTGTTACATTTGCCGACAAAATTTCATTTATTTTATGTTTATAGTGAATTTTTATTAATTAATTACTTTCAGTGAAAAAAAGGAAAACAAATTTTTAATGAAATTTATCAATTTCATTATTTCATGATTCATTTCATTTTTTAATTTAATTATATTTTATTAATTGCTTATTGATTGATTTATTTATATTTTTGATTTTTACTTAATTTTTTTTAGCTCTTTTTTCTGAAAATAATCCATTACTAATTTTGCATAATATTTTGTTTTCTTCTGGAAAATACTTCAAACAGTTATTTATCTTTCAAGTGTAGTGAATCTTTCTTTCTCTCTCACTCTTTGCCACTTTCTATCTTTCTTGTGTTCTCTTTCTATTTTTTGAAGTTTTGGGAATATTTGCAAAGTGATAAACAGTCAGAGAAGACAAAATATTTTTAAGTTTAAATAATGCTGAGACTTGCTAGTTGTCGATATTCCTTCAATTGGGTGAAATTTAAATCAAAAAATAAATCAATATTTAGAAAATATTTATTTTGAAAAGTTGTAAAAAATCTGAAGTAATTTTTTCTTTTCCCTAATAAAATAACTTTATTGAAAGCTTATTAATTTAGTAAATAAAACAATAACAACTATCGTTATTTTATTGTTTCAGCAAGAATTAGTAAAATGACAAACAATATTTTTTTTTTTTGTTTACTTCTTTTGCTATATACTTTTGTTCATTTTTTGCTTGCAATAAAATTTAAATTTTTGAAGTTTCTTTTTTTTGCTCATTTTCAATTATTGAACATGAAATGTTCAAATTTCAAACGTTAGAATATAATTCTATTTCTTGACTATTATCATGATTATCGTAATCTATTACTATGATTGCCACAATCTTTTCTTGCAACCATCACAATCAACAAGCTATTCTTCTGTAATTTTTCTTAGCAATACTTTATTAAGTAAATTGCAGTGCTTGAAATAGATTATGATAAATCATATAATAGCCATTGTAGTGTAATAGCCATAAATATAATAGCCATTGTAGTGCTTAAAACATTAGTAATTTTTGAAGTATGTCACTTTATGTCCATACAAAAAATATGTATTTGTGGTTATTTTAAAATTATTGAAAAATATGAAGATTTATAAGGTTGTTTGTTAGTGGTAGATGTACATAATTACATAAACAAGTAATAATTCATAAATAAAAAAACTTCACAAAGTTTCCATGTACCGTTAGCAATGGCCAGAAATATAAACATCATTGCACAAGATTAATTGGCTATCACTTATTTAAAGTTTTTTTTTTTGCCATCCAAGATTAATTTATCCAAAAGTAAGTAAGGGCAAACAAAAGCCCAAAATGATTGATGTTTGAAGGCAACATTCTGACCATATTTTTGATTTGAAAAAAAAAAAAACTAAATGTACTTAATGTTGAAGCGAAAAAAACTGCCTTATCTTTGTACAAAATTTAAAAGGATTAATTAATTTTTCACAACTAAAAAAAATTTCTTTTTTTATTCAATTTTAACTGAAAAGTTTTCAACAAAAGCTTGCATGATATCTTGTCATCGGCAGCTAATGTTTATTGAGTGATAATGAATAAAATAATAATAATGAAAGAGCAAAATTATTCGATTTGATTTTCAAATGTTTCATTTCATTTTAAAAATTTTTCTGAAATTTAGCTAGCTTAATTTTAAGTAGCAAAGGAAAATGAAAACATTAGAGTAGCAAAATATATCACTTTGCGCTATTTTATTTTTCCCATTGTACAAATAATTAAGTAAATGCTAATTACGATTTTTGTTTCGCAACATTTTCATTTTGATAAGATCAATGGAAAAAAGAAGAAAAGCAAAGACTCTTGCCTCCAAACAACTTATTCATTAATTAATTATTTAACTTTTTTTAACTGAGTTCAATTACCAACTGTTTAACTGTTAATTATTTTTCCCTAAAATTTTCCACAAAAATCTGATAATGAAAAATGTTTTATTGCTGTGAAATGAATTATGAAGAAATTCTTTTCTGACAAATATCAAATGCAATTTTATATTAATGTATTTTAGACGAAAATGTTCTAAGCAAATGCCAGCAACAATCAAAACTAAATCTTGTCTTGTCTTTTTTTAAATTTTCAAAAATTTGACAAAATTTTATTAACTCATTTATTGTTATCACTCTGAAAAAAAAAAACAAAATCAAACTTTATTCATAATTTTTATCTTATTGATTTATTGATAGTTAGAAGTGAATGGATAAGATTTTAAATTACGAATAAAATTTGATAAAAAAAAAAAAGATAAAAATTATGAATAAAATTTGATATAAAATTTGATAAGCCTTTTCTTTTTTAAATCTATTATTACTGGTACAATAGCTATCTGCCCTTAAAAAAGTTTCATTTTTAATAATTTTAATTTTCTAGCAAATTTAATTTTTCTTAAATTTTAAGGGTGAAATTATTTTTTGTTCCATTAAATGAGAAATTAATAATTCCAATTGATATAAATTCAAATGTTTGTTATCTCAAACATTTCTTTGCAAAGTGTGTATTTGTTATTACTTTAATTTTATTCATTGTTTACTTTCTTTAGCAAATAATTCACGACATAATTAATTTGCATTTGAAATGCGTTAATTATTCTTGAACTTGCTGTTATTAATAAGTCAAACTTGCAGCCTATCATTACAGAAATTACTTTTCAAATTATCAAAAATTTTTGATTATCAATCAATATGGATAAATTAAATAAATTTGTTAAATAATTGTTTATAATTGCAATCATTATTTCCATCCCTTTAATTAAAGCATGCAATAAAAACCGAAAATTTTGAAAAGTTAAAAAAATGCTCTGCCTTGAATTGAATGAATGATAAGTGATAAGTTTGAGAACCAGAAAGCGAAAACAACGATAAAGATCAATGTTATAAAAGATTTTAATGATGCCAGGTGTTGAACCAGGTCATCTGGTTATCCATTTATTTTTTGGTATGCCATTCTCTTAAGAGATTGGCGGTTTTGAAATTTTTTCTGCTTGCGATATTGTTGTGATCTTAGATGATTCGATAAGAATTCATAAGATTTTAATTTAAATATGTGATACAAAATTAAAAAAATCATTTATTGATTTTTGTAAGTGATTGTTTCTTTTTTAAACGAGAGTTGTTAAAAAAAAAAAAATGAATTAATGGCTGTTTTCACGAAATAGCTTATGATACCGCAGGGTATGAGGAATGAACGGATCGCCGTTCACTGACAGCGCCCATCGATGCTTTTACATTTGCACCATCAGTACGGTGGAAACATGTTGGATTGATCGTATCATTGCTTATTATTATTATTTATTATCATAACCATCATAATTATTACTGTTTCATCATTTCCATCAGTTATTTTTGTTATTATCATTATTATTTTTATTTCGGTTGTATTATCACTGTGACAAAAATTATTGATAACGCACTAATTTATTTCAATTTTTCAAATTATAATTAATTCGTTTTATTAAGTTTTTAATTTTTTTGTCGATTTTTTTAAGGATAATGAAAAAAGGTGAGAAATGAGAAAAAATTCAAACTATTTTTGAGATTTCTATTTTTATCGAGAAATTAAAAAAGTTTTGGATGAAGTTATAATAATCGATTCTGAAATTCGATCTGAATTTCAAACAGAAATTTGATGACATTGTTGTTCAATGAAAACCTTAAAATAAAAAGAATAAATTCTATATCGATGAAAAAATGTTTTATTGTCAAATAAAACATTGATTATAGAATAAATTCTATATACTCAATGAAAACCTTAAAATAAAAAGAATAAATTCTATATCGATGAAAAAATGTTTTATTGTCAAATTTATGGAGTACCTTAGTGAAATTTGAATTCAGTGTCTAAAATAAGTTTAAAATTAAAGCAACTAGCAAAATTAAACTTTCAGGGCAAATATAGATCATCATTTAAGACGATGAGATGTTGTGGGTTACCATGTCAAATATTTTGCACCGATGAATACGATACTGATACTGAGTACACGCACCGATGCTGCGGTGGTACCGTTCACATTAAAGTACTACTCAAATATATTCTAAATTTTATTTCAAAATTAATCTACAAAATTAATTATCAATTTAATTATAAAATCTTGTTTCTACGGCTCGAAATCACTTTAACTTTTTTTTTATTTTTAAATTACATATTTTTTGTGATTAAAAATGAAGAAATAAATTTATTGGAATATTTTTTATGCTCAACATCTTTCATTCAAAAATTCTCACAGCTGTATCTTTTTTTTTTCCATCAACGTAAACAAACTTTCTTCATACATTTATGTTTTGTTGATTTTTCCCCTGTAATAATGGAGTGTATAAATTATTGATTTATATTTTCTTTTGAATTTGAATTTTTTTTTCAAATTTCAGATGGCAACACTATATGTGGCAACATCAGCCTTAATTTTATCTGCTTACAATATTGCTAGCATTTATTTTGGCATTTATTCAGTGAATTTTATACTGGATGTCGTATTAGTCATTATTAATACAATTACCGCTACGCTGATTTTTTATGGCTTGTATTATGAAAAACCAACATTTCTACTTCCATTCATTATTACTTCTGTTCGTTACTTTTTTTTCAAATTATATTTGCTGAAATTTTTAATTCATACAAATAGTCATTTGACAAAGTTATTATTAATTTTAAATGACAGTAAAAAAAAATGAAGTTACATGTAAAATTTAATAGTTGAAATTATGCTATTTTATTTGATCAATATTTTATCTATTTGATCATTGTTTATTGAATTTCTTTCTCAAAGCAAATCAGTTAGATTGATTACTATCAGCATTAGCATGATTGAATGGTTCTTCCTGAAAATTACATCTTTGAATAATTTTCAAAAAGAACTGGAAGCAAGCGATGACTAAATAATTTTTAAAACTTGAAAACAAAGTCTTTTTACATATTGCTTCTGCATATTGTAAAAGCACCATAGCAAATTGGGAAAATTTAACACGATAAATTTAAAAATAAAAATCAAGATTGATTTTATAAATTGTTATTAGATAAAGTATTCAGTAATTCGTTCAGAATTATATTTGAAAAAAAAGAAACGTTTCAAATTATTCTTTTGTTATTTTAATTTTTTCGATAAAGTGTCATCACTTTGGTTTAAACAATTTGAAAGCTCTGTGTATTCTTTAATATTTATAAATTTTTATAATATTTTATTATTTAAAAAAAATAATTATTTATTAAATATTAAAGAATACACAAAGCTTACGATAAACTTTATGTAAAATTCAATTTGATTGTAATATTTAAACATTACAATATAAAGCGTTACGAACAAGACTTAATGTAATTAAGAAATGTTAATTTTACACTAATTATACTCTGTTCTATATTTTTTTTTATTGAAAAATTCATGCCAAATGCTTAAATAACAAAATTTAGCATCCGAAAATATCCCGTAAGCCTAATTTATTATAAGTTTTAATTTAATTTATTAATTATTTTATTAATTTAATCATTTTTGATTCAGCATTTTCTTTTTTAATTAATTCAATATTATCAAAATTTTGGCATATTTTTAGATAGTCCAATGTGCAGGTTTTCTTCTATTGGCTATTTATACATTATATTATACAATAACATATAAGAAACAAACATTCAATAGGAAATTTGGTTGGTTTTAAAATTGATTTAAAAATTTTTTGGTTTTATAATAAATTATCCGAAGCGTTAAGGAAAAATACTGCAAATATTCCAATGATTAATCTTATGCAATCATACGCTTTTAATTAACTGAACAATTTTTTTCTTTCTTTCGTACTTCATCACTTGTGATTTTGAAATTATTTCTTTAATTTTGTTTCCTTCATTTCATTGTTTCTTTTTTTCTTTTGCGATATTTTATTTTATTCTAATATTACCATCATTATTATTATTAATATTATTTTCTTCTTCTTACCCGCAAGTATAATCTTGATCGATGATGAATAAAATAATTCAGGAATCAAAAAAAACGAAAATACATTTTCATTCCTTTTTTCTTCAAATAATTTTACAAGAAGGACTGTAGTATTAAGAATTAATTCATTTCAGATCAAATATTAATGACTGTTAGCATATTCATTGGTATAATAATTTCTACATGGTCATGGATCGTCACAGCTAAATGTCACAATTATTTGAAGCAACAAAATAATAATTTCAGTGCAGTATTTAAAGAACGTTGCCTTTGGCGGTAATAGTTAAATAACATTGTTTTAATTAACATTTATTTTTAATTTCAAGAAAAATTTTTTTGTTTGAAAATTTTTCGTTTCATATTTTATTAAAAAATATTTTGTTTTTTTGTTGTTTGCATCAAAAATAAAACTAAAAAAAGTACAAATATTTTATAAAAATTTGTATTTGTCACGTTGCACGTTGTTACGTGATGCATGTGCGTTGTATAAATATGAAAATCACAGCGACTATTTTTAAGATTCCTTTCCATCAATTAAATTATTCAATTTAGTATTCTTTTCTGCCATGAATTTGTTTACAGCGATTTCGTTATTTGACTACACTTGCACATTTGGCTTACTTTTTTATGTTTTGCACTTGTGCATACTATATGAATAGAATTTAATTAAATGTTAATAATCTGAAAAAAATTTTTTGTGCCCAAATAATTAATATCTAGACAATCCAGAAAAAATGGAAAATATTTTATAATTTTCTTTTTTCTTGAAATTTGTGACAAATAATTCGGCGATGTGAAGAATATTTCATATCATTTCCGACATTTTAGTTCTTTCGTTTTGTTAATGAATGAATTCAGTTTTAATAATTATTTCTTTATGTAATTGTAAAGTTTTTTTTTTCGAAATTATGAATTATAAACAAAAGATTGAAATAATAAAATTTTCACATGTTTGTTCTTTTTCCAATCAGTGGATTCAAATCTTTGTTCGTTTTTTTCTTTCCGACTTTATTTTTGTTGAGAGGAAATTTGATAAATCATTTAAATGCTTAATCTAAAATTGTCGTCTAATATGACTTATTTTCTTATTAGTGATTTGTTTTCATTACATCATTCTTGGAGTATTATGTAATGAAAAGTTCTGAGATAGAAATTTCAAAAACTAGTAAATTTGTTTGGTCGTTTTGGTCTAAGATACAATTCCTTCATTTCGTTGAGAATGTTGAAGCTTATAAAAGAGTTATCAAAGAATATACTGCACAAGAATGATCACTGTTTGTTAGAATAGGAAAAGAAAAATTGCGGTCGTTTATATTTGTTCAGAATAAAAAAACATGCAAATTCATGATACTAGATTTAGATATAATGAAAGCGGTTTACAATATGCGAATGGTTGTATGATCTTTGTGATGTCCTCACGCTCCATTTAAGATTTAACTAAATATGAAACAGATTTATAAAATGAATTGAATAACATATTCCAAGAGGAGAATTTAAAAATGCTTCATCACTTTAGTTTTAAACATGTTTGATTATTCCCTTTGTGTGATGAATTATTTGTCTGATATATATCGTAAAAATTCGATTTGTGCTGGAGATTTCTAAATTATGCATCAATTTCGAGACCTTCAAACATTTGCTGCATCTCAAATGTTTTGAAATAGCGCTATCTTACCAATGATTGATTAATGACCAATTTTACGGATGATGGTTCCGCAACAAAATTTTGCAATGCTGTACGATTATCGTTGCAATATTATTAGTAAAAGATGAGCAGTTAAATTTAGAATGCGTTGTGAAATGACAAGATTGAATCAACGATAATAGAATTTGGGAATTTAAAGCACAGACTGAATCGTCCTGTAATACGAACTGAACTTGCGTTCTAAAAAAAAAAATCGAGCAATTGTGATAGTGATATTAGCAATAGCAGAAATAATTCAACTTGAGCTAATTGCGATCCAACATCCAGTAATCAGGAAACATAATATATCAAACTAAATGAATTTGAAAAATTAAAAAAAAAAAAAAGGCGCGTAGGCGATATCATGATAAGACACCATTTCAAAGCTTTTGGCCTAACAATGAAGTAACACTATCAAAAGTCAGGATAGCAGGAACAGTTCCACTGCAATCTACTGAAGGTATCAATATTGACACGCTCTTGTTTTCTTTTCACTCTTTGCTTTCGTATCAATTCTTATTTTGCCTAGCCATGATCACATGATTCAGATCATTTAGTGTCACCATTACTGCCTCGTAAATCGAAAATTTTATATAAACTGATACAACAGTTTATTAAAACAAACAGCACTGAAGCAAAGAGTGATATAAATATTAGGTTTGATTTTCTGATTCCACTCAATCTTTTCAATGTTTTTTGTTTATTTTCCAATTATCTTCGAAATTAAAATTTTCAACTCGATGCTCATTATTTTCCCGTTAAATTAAAACCTTAATAATTATTATAACAAATCGATAATAAAGTCATAGGGAAAATATGACTTGGCAAGTATTAAGTTAATAAATTTTATTAAAATAATTTAATTTCAGAGTATGAAGATAAAAATATCTGCTGATAAATATTATTCAAAAGAATGATAATTTCCAGTGCTTCGAAGTTTGTTTCTTTCACCTGATCACATCATCTTATAGTCATATTCAATTTTTATCATAATAACACAAGTAATTTAACGATCCTTGAAACTGTCTTTTCTGAATATTTCATGCATTACTTTTATATGTTAGTATCGTCCCCACTCTTTTGCTCTTATAAATTAATAGAAGAAATACTTTAAAACTGTTGAAATTCGTATATTTCTTGACCCTAATCCGATAAACAATTGATATTAAAATAATAATAGGATGAAGTATATATACATATAAAATGTTGTAAGATATTTTACTGCTAACTTAATAATTTTCATTCATGGTAAATAATCCAAAATACAAAAGTAAACATAAAAATTATAAATTATTCCCATAAGAATTATTTATTTGAAAAATGAACTTTTAAAAAAAAAAAAAAAAATTTTTAAAAATAAGCTTTAGCGACTTGAAGCTTTTTATTTTTAAAAAAAAGCACGAACTGCATTTGCTAAAATTCATCTTGTTCTTTCTTTTTCGTTCATAGAAGTTCAGTTACAAACTTTTCATAGAAGTTCAGTTACAAAAATTTGTGAAGCATTCCGAAAAATTTTTGTTTGTTAACCGAATTTTGAAAAAAATCGGATTTCTATGATCATATCTCAAACAAATAATTTTGACAGAAACAATATAAGTTTGGTGCTTAAAAACAACATAAACTGAAAAAAAAAACATAAATTGGAAAAATTACGCTAAACTTCAATGAATGTAATTCAGATTAGCAAAATTTGTGTAAGATTACTTATTATTTGAAAAAATAAAACAGCCATTCTAATTTTGTTATATAAGGAATACACTGCCATTTGGAATTCATTTGATATCAGGAATTAATTTGTTAAAAGTTACTATAAGGAAAAGGAAAAGGTAATACAAGTTATGGAAGATTTGGCGCTAGAAATCAGAAGAATTTATATGTGCATAATGTCATCTTGTCAGCAAATGAAGCAAGGGAAGCTATAAATAAATATTGCGAGCGAATTTTTCAATAAGGCAATATCGAAGCAAGACAGAATCGAAGAAGTGCAACAAAAATCCTCGGTGTCACTTGGATAAACGATAAAGACACAATCAGAGTGGCGCTGAAACCATGAATCGAACAAGAACTCATCAAACAAAGTGTTTTGGGATTCACTGCTTTCCTATATAAGCCTTGAGGATTTTTGATCTCCCGCAATGATACAATTCAAACTATCCCTCCAAAGTTATGGAAATCAATCTTGGAATCAAATCTACCATGAAAAGGATAAAGAAGCATGACAATCTCTTGCAAAAGAATGGCTCACAGACATTATCGAGACACCGAGACTAACCACAAGACTTTCAGATTAACAACTCCACGCATCAAATTTTGCATATTCAGCAGCGGTATACATTTTAAACAAACATATCGACGAAAGAAATAGTGCAATATTCTTCGCCAAATCAACTTGTTCCAATTAAAGGTATAAGTATACCACGGTTGGAATGCTGGCAATACTTACTGGTGTACGAGTCGCCAACTTTGTTATAAAGTAATTAAATTTGGAAAAAATCCCAGTAGTGTTGCGATCGAATTCGAATTTGAAGAGAAGGAAAAACGAATAGCTGCAAAGGTTGCTTCTCAAACAGCAAATGGTCGGGGTTGTAAGAACCACAACCACTGTTTGGACTCTTAAATTTATTAAACTTATAATAAAGAACAAGATAGCATTGTTACAACCGATGGCGGTAGAAGTGAAACGACAAATATCGGGGGATTTCAAATTAGTCAAATAGATGCTAAACAGACAAGCGTAAACGTTAGTCGAAAGAGCTATGATCATGGAATTTCTTACTATGTAAGCTTGTGATAAATTACATGCAGTTCTAACAGACGAGACTTTTCATCTGATGATACGTTTGGAAATTTCACCCTACGTAAGTTTAGACATTTTGTGGTCTAAATAGCAAAAATCAGCCAAAATATACATATTATTCATGGATTTTACACACGTCCTTCATTTTCGACTGTGATTTTAGCATTCACTTTGTTTTCTTTACAACCAAAACCTTATGAAAGGTAAGTTTTATAGCGGAGAAAAAATATATTCGGAGAATGGATGCACCAGTACCATAAATACCAATGAACACAATACATTGAGCGATGAATATAAAGAAGGAGAATCAGATACCCACTACTTCCACTCGGAATCCACGCCGAATCTACGCTAACGGAATCCAGCACGAATATTCCCTTCACTCGATCTATTATTCCTACAATGTCACATTTGGGCGCGGCCCGTCAAGATTAAACTACACCTTCACCAGTCCGCGATTTGAAAATCGCAGAATTCGTAAGCTATGAATTACCATAGGTTGGTAGTGATTAGGTCCGAGAGAAGGATGCGGGGAAATCCATCGCATTGACATAAGGTTATGATCGATTTAAGTCTTTTCCATTCTGCTCTACCCTAATCATTGCGACTACTCTAATGCTTTATCATTCACTAATTTTCCATCTCTTGCTAGCTTCGACATAGTTTTATTACCATTATTAGTTTCATTATGATTAGCTTCATTATATTATCATTACCTCTGTATTCTGAACGGCACTCTCTCCATGGTTATCCATTTTGCATAATGATGTTTTATTTGAACGATTCACTCTAGTAAATGTGTAGAAAGCACGAAAAAGGGAAACCATTGCACAATTTATAAAGGCAGTGTTTGATTTTTGAGATGGCTCCTGCTTTTCATTCACCTATCACTCGTTCTTTACTAAATATCAATAATTTTGAAGATAAAATTTCGAATTTCGAACTGGGATGATTCTGGTGAAAAGTTTAACTGCAATGGCAACAGAGAAGTTACTGTTGAAAACATCAGGTCAACAATTTTTGGATGGTGTCGACTACATGTATCGTGTAGGCTTGTCACCTGATCGCTTATCAGTCATGGAAACAACCAGCGGTAAATTCATCTTGCAGTTCCATTCACGATGCGATCTTCGTCCATTCGCTGTATGCATGCTTTTTTGTTTTCATGTTGAATTGTTCTGATCGACCATCTACTTAATCCTCTGCAATTCCAGTTTGCCTTTGAGAAAGGATAACATTGCAGAATTATCATCTTTTATAATCTCAACTCCCACTCATTAATATTTCTGTAGTTCCAGTAATCGAATTTTTTACAATTCATTTCAGGCCAATTATCCTAATTTTCAACGGTTACTTCGTGGTATAGTTCACATTAGAGCATGGCGAATTAAATCTATCGAATTTTTAAATGTTGATTTCAAAATGGTTGATGTCCCTGACGTTGAACGTACATTGGAAGTGAGTTTCATTGTTTCAGTGCTCATATCAATTGTGACAGTAGATATCGTTTTCTTATTACTGATTTTTTTACAGATTGATGGTTTCTTATAACTAGAGCAGAAATTATATCACGTATCGGATTCAGAAATTACACGATTAGAAAACTCAAGTCTTTAATTACGTGTAAGGAGTTCCATAATTACGAATAATACGATCTGCTGATATCTGAATCTTGGTCAGAAAACCGCCATATTAGCGCATTCTTTCACTTCATTACATAAAACGCAATAAACAAAAGGCTTCAGAGCTCAAATTTCTGCTGAAATTTTTATGTTTTTCTAACTTTATTTTCAGAGGCTCGAGGTGAAATTGGTACTCCTGCGCAATTGTACATATAATACAATCACGAAATCATCCCAAGCATATCAAGTTTTGCTGGCACTTAATCGGAATAAAAAATGCATTGTTTGTGAATACGGTGATGATAGGTAAGCATGGATCTTTCTACTGTTCCAAAAGTTCGTTTTCTCATTAAATCAAAGAATTACGTCGAAGTATTTCTTCATTACTACGCAGTCATTTTAACCTCATTTCAACTTTTCGCCATTTTTTTCTGAGTTTTAGTAATGTTCTTAATGTGCTGATGCCTCCTTGATGTTGTGATACATTCAGTCTTTGTGTTGGAACTCCGTTGCAATGCATTCTTTTGATTGTTTCCTTCTAAATCTGTTTTCTTTCTATTTCTGTGTTTTGTTTCCTTCTGATTTTTTTTAATCCCTTTGACTTTTTAGAGCTTTTAATGACATCGTTCTGCTATTATCTTCCACCTTTCTTTCGTTTTATCTCTGTTTTTCTGAGAAGGAAAAACCATTATTACTAGTTTTTTTATTTTTGAGTAATTAATAGAGAGAAATACCAAAGAACTGAAGAACTGGTTCATCTTTTTTGAAGCATTATAAAGCCTTCTTGATTCCAGGTTAAAAGATCGAGTTTTGCGTGGATATCAGCGTCACTCCTTCAACAATAATAATATACCTGGATTGAACGCTGCACCAGTCGCCTATAACTGAAAACAGATTTGTTATTCGATGCCACACAGCACAATAAGTGTTCCCACATTTCCCTTCCGGTTTTTAGCAGTTTTTAGTTGGATGTGTGGCTTTTATTCAAAATCTGTTTTTTTCTTTTCTTTTTTTTTAAATCATTGTGTATTTATGAAATACGTGAAAATTTAGGAATGATTGGATGACTATAAAATTTTAGGAAAATATTACTGTTAAATATAGCTGAAATGATGAAGTTAATTAGATAATTGGATGATAAACTGTTATAAAATAGAATGACTAAGGAGGTTGCGATGGGAGATTAAGCATATCCTAGCAGGGTGACATTTAATAAATGTTTTTAAGTACTGCTGTTTAGTAGTGCTACTTTTGAAAATTTACGAACCTCTTTATAATTGAGCGGTATTGAAACTATTTTCTCTAGAAAATTCCGATTCATTCGGGTTCTTTTTTTAATCAAAATCAAACTTTTGAAATTAGAGATTCCTTCCCATAAAGAAGGTTCAGTAGTATATTTTTTTGGTTTATAACTGAAATTACGAGACTCTTTCTCAAAAATCTCATTAAGATTCAGTAGAGCTATTCTGATTCTTGCAAAAATAGTTGTTACTGGAAATATTTTCTTTATTTCTTTAAGTTCATGCATCTCTCACTTTTCTCTTATTGATCAGTAGTTCGTTTTTGCATTTTTTTTTTTCATTTTGGTTACTTAACGAGCCTTTCTGTTCTTTCTCTTCCGCTTGAATTATTTGAAGTATATTTTCTAATATCTCAAGCTTATTTTTGTATATTTTCTAATATTTCAAGCTTATTTTCGTATATTATCTAATATTTCAAGCTTATTTTTGTATATTTTCTAATATTGCAAGCTTATTTTCGTATATTTTCTAATATTTGAAGCTTGTTTTTGTATATTTTTTAATATTGCAAGCTTATTTTCGTATATTTTCTAATATTTCAAGCTTATTTTTGTGTATTTTTAATTTATTTTAAATTGATGTGTTGCATATTTTTTTCTAGGGATGTCTCCGCATAATGAAGCTTTTTGGTGTAAAGAAAACCTTGAGATAGATTGGTTTTTATTTCAGACACACTAGATTTAAATTGTGAAGAACTGATTTCTTTGATTAGTCATGCTGCTGAACAGTCTCAAAGAACTAACGCAGTTAAAATTAGCGGTTTTGATGTCCACGATACAGTTGAAGCAAATCAGATAGGAAGGACTTCGTAGTTCTTTTCAAATTAAGACAAGAAAAGACAGTTGTTTCCGTTTATTAATTGTTATTGGCATTATTTATTGATAGATTTATTGGGATTTTTGTATTATGAAATTTAAAACTAACACTAGTTAAGATTTAGCATCGAATAATGCATTTTTTAAATCCAGCAATTCCTGTTAAATGGATTCAGAAATTGGAATCTTTTATAAATTTCACTAGAAAATTTCCATAGCATGGTTTTGTAATTTGTTATTTGAATTTATTTATTTTTTTAACAGATTTCAGTGATTATTGTGCTTCAACCCGTATACTCATACCAAGTTTTCTGTTCCGTCTAAACTTTTATAAGCAAGTAATAGTATTTCCAGAAACATTAACTCAGCATTGTTTCTGTGTATTACTTAGAAAAAATTTGCTTTCAAAGAGATTTCATCTTATTTTATGAATAGTTATAAAGATTCTGGTAAATAAGCTAGTGCTGAGGCCATATAATAGATAGGAAGCATTTTTGGTCATTATTACCGGGGCATTGTCATTTTTCAGATTAGTATTGTTAGGTGGAGAATAAAGCTAAATAAAAAAAATGAGATTAAGCCTGCGTTCGCTTCTAACTAGTAGTGCGTGTGTATGCTATTGATACAACAACCATGTGCTGCTTCGTTTAGATATGTTTTTCAAAACATATTATTGCTATATTGTGATCGTTGAATGTATTCCTGTTAAAAAAAATTCGCAACTTAATTTTGATAATTTTTCCACTCTACTTGTTTGTCAACAGTCCTTTTTGATGAGTTCAAATTACAGAAATAAACTGTTGATATTGATTATTTGCTTTAAATTCCAAGGAGGCTAGAAAAAGTTAACGTAGCAGCAAATCTCACACTACAGGTTGAAACAACGAAAGCATGTAAAAACGAAATATGTGAGAATTATATTACCGCAGTTCCTGCTGAAGTGCGGAAGTAATATTTGTTGGAAATACCAAAATAAAATTGTACTGTGAAATGTTTGGCGCGAATCAGTTCACGCTATGCTATTATTATTTCTATAACACATGATTAATTGCAAAATGTCATATAGTGAGTGATCTGTCACTTTGTTTTTAAAGTTTCAAAGTGTTTACTATCATTATTGTCAATCGTATAATTTATAGGGAATTGTTAAAGTGCAACATATCGTTTTTTGGGGAGTCATTTGTGTTTATTTTTGCAGCACTCAACAGTTAGCATTTGGATTAAGGAAATAATGTCTTCAAAGCGTTGAGGTCAAGAATGTGATGCTAAAAGGTTGTGAGAACTTGTTTTCAAGTGTACCAACAGGGTCTACAGGGTAATTTGTAACATTGATTGTATCCTTGGAATCTAGAATATTCACATTTATAACATAGCAACTTTCAGTCAATTTTTTTGGCACATTACTGAAAGATATGACCACTACTCCTAAAAAAGCACATCTTCTCAGCATGTATTAATGTCAGTTTAATTTTTCATTATTTGATGCTGGTCAACTGTTCTGATAAGCGTTTCAAGTGTATAACTTCTTTTGAAATTAAGTGGTTTTAATTTAGGCTGATTTTGATGGAGATTAATAGGAAGGTCAATGTTAATAGGCCACGAATAATGTTATTTGTCAATTCTAATACAGTATCTCAGTCAAGTAATCTTAATAGGGATAACATGCTTATCATCGACAATTCGCCATTCTATTATAGTTTAAGATATTTTCATAGCAAGTGAATGCGATCAAACGAGCTCAGTGTGCTAACCTATAAATCTCACATCATTGAAGATTTCCTTATAAGCTCACTTTTCAGCGTACGTTTTTTAGATTCCTATACATTTATATGAAATGAGCTAAAAATTTAGGAAGAGCTTGACTCCGACCCTCTCAGTATCGTATTTGATTTCCATTCACCATTTTGATCCACCGCTGTATCGAAAGTTCGATTTTTAACAAACTTCTGTCACAGTCCAATTGATATTTTTCACAGCTAATCTGAATGATGCTCTATATATCACTTCAAAACCGAAACATTTCACACTGTGTCAAAAATGATGTAGGGAATATAAGAGAACCTTCCATCACACTTAGAACAGATCATTTCCGAATTCATAATGTCATCACTAGCTCCAGATTTGCAATCTTTTTATCTCATTTTATGAGCAAAAATTCAAGCTTCTAAATGTTGTCAGTGAATGACATCTCCGTTCAAGAATAGTTTGGAAATCCCAGATCTCCCTGACGATAGCACCGTACGCAGTTGATGGCCTTAAATTACAAACAACTAATCATGAAACTTCAAGAGAATGCCGCAGTTACGTATTATTTGGCAGAATATGCCGAAAAAAGTATCCCGAAATCAATGTTAATTGGAGAAAAAAGGACTGGATCTCCTAACATCTGCGATGATAAATGGAATTTCAAGTTTTGTATCTGATAGGCATTCCTTTGCCTTTACTATATTTCTTGAAAATCTCATAATTCAATGTATTTCTCTGTCGATATTCCACTGAAACCATTTCGTAATCCGCGTGTTTTGTATCTTCAGAAACATTCCAGAGAGAATATACCACAATTAAGGTCTACGGTCTTTTCGCCTTCTGTCCACAAGAAATAAAACTGTAATTGCTAAACCATCGCGAGAATCAAGAAATTTTTATGATTTTTTACAATTTCGAATTCTTTGAAATGTGATTAACTTCTTAAAACTATCCTAATATTATCAAAATTACTTCTCATTCTGTCTCGAAGAAAAAGGAAATTATGAATTGAATAACTTAATTATTCTGCTGATACAAAACCCAATAAGGAAGAACTGCAGCAAAATAGAAAGATCCTGATAAGCTAAAAAATCATATTTTCACCATAATGATTCGGAACTGAAATATCAGTACATGTCACGATGTTTATGTCACGATAAACAAAATATGCGATACATGGAAAAAAAACAAAATTTTCAAGAAATCAGTGACGGGACGACACTCTAAAATACAATATATAAGATATAAGAAGTGAAATATGACAAAATATTTCCAGATATTTCTTCTAGATATAAAAAGACAAGACAAAAATCCCATTGGAACGATGAAACATTGGTGGTAATGTTATGAGGAGTGAGATAAGGAATAAACTGCTCCTTCTCTTCTCAATCCTTTTTTCTTTTACTTTCTTATTTCTTATTTCCCTCCTCATTCAATTGATCAATGTATAATGCGCATTACCGCTAAAATTTCTGCTACAAATTAATGAGAAAAGGTGTTAGAGTAATCAGCAACTTAATTTCAAAAAACAACAAGTGAATGCTTGAAAAAAGTAACGTTTCGGATTTCTTCTACATCCAAAAAATGTTAGAAACGCAGTATGTTACTAATGCCGGTTTAGGAAGGCTCGTTTATAAGAGACGAATAACGGTGAGGTATCATTATTGTAGATCACAGAAGACTCAAAAATCTGAATCTAAATTGAAACTTTTTCCTTCTTCGCTACTTAGAACACCAGCTTTCTGATATTCGCTGACACGTTTCTCGAAAAAATTAGTTTTCGCTTCGATCGATATACGTTCCATGAAATCAAATGGATTATTCGAATTGTAGATCTGAAATATTACAACCCGAGAATTAAAACAATTACAAGAAGACAGTTTTAAAATTTAAAAGAATTTTCATCATCTGGAAATCTATGGAAAAGTACCTTCGCACATTGGAGTTCTGTTAGTAAATGATCAGCTACATATTCAATATACTGACACATCAACTTGCAGTTTATGCCGATTAGATCAACTGGTAATGCTTCGGTTAAGTATTCCTGAATTTAGAACAAGAAATTATATTTATGCGTTCTACTGAAAAAGTGATTTGCACTATTCGCAAATGCGAATTAAAAGATAAGTGCACAAACAGCCGAGTGACCTTTTCAATATCGACCGCTTCGCGAATAATCTGATAAATTCTTTCCTTCGAAGGCTTATTCTTGATATAAGTGTATAAGAGACATGCAAAATCGCGATGCAAGCCCTAAAAATAATTCTTGATAAACACTGCAAGTGCGTTTCTTCGAAAACTTTTTCGTTTATTTTTGATCTTTTAAACACATAGCTTCGTAATTGAAACGACTGACATTGAGATCAATATATTCGATTTTGAACATGCAGCATCACAAAAGTCTGGTAATAACACGAGTGCTTTAGCTTTATCGGTAACTGAACTACATTTTCTCAATCAACCAAAATTATTTTAATCAGTTATTTATTGTTGAGTAATAGAAAATGACCTACTTCATCTCTTGAAATCAGCTCGTTGCTATGCGTCAAACCAGGCATCAAACCACGCTTTTTCAACCAAAATATTGCAGCAAAGCTTCCAGAGAAAAAAATTCCTAAATGAATGTTTCTCAAACAGATGGAATCAATATAATGAAAAACTACTTTGTTTAGCAAAAAAGGATAGTGAAGTACCCTCAACAGCAGCAAAAGCTATTAGTCGTTCCGCATATGAAGCATTTATATCAGCAATCCAACACAATGCCCAATCAGCTTTCTTCTTAACGAATTCGAACTCATAAATTGCGTTAAATAACAGAGACCTTAATAGAAAAATAGATAATCAAATTTCAGTCACTTATCACATCACCAGTTTGACAAAGCCAAGTATGACATAATTTTTCTTTTATCCTAAAAAATATTACAATTCCTGGAAAACAACATTGCTTTTTGTATTTTAATGATGCAAACAGCTTCATTAAGACTATGTCTTAGACGCTAGTATGAGATCGCTTCGCATCATATCTTCTGTCATATTTCACTTCTTATATCTTATATATTAATGTATTTTAGAGGTCGTCGCATCACTGATTTGTTGAAAATTTTGTTTTTTTCCATGTATCGCGTATTTTTTTTATCATGGCATATACTGATATTTCTGTTCCGAATCATTACGGTGAAAATATGATTTTTTAGCTTATCACGATCTTTCTATTTTCCTGCGATTCTTCCTTATTGGGTTTTCTATCAGCAGAATAATTGAGTTATTTTTTGGTAAAATCATCAAAATAAAATTGTTAAAAATTATCATGCAAACAGTAATCAAGCAGTTCGGCAAACCTACTTCTGTTTTTGATCACGAATGTAGGTATCAATCATTTTAGAGTACATCTCAGAATGGATGTTTTCGATCATAATTTGAAAACCGTAGAAAAATCGTGCTTCTGGCACCTGAACCTCTTGTGAGAAACGATTTACCTGTAATAAACCAAATAGAAGAAATGAAAAAAGTTGTTTTCAAAAAGAATGCAGTGAAAAGAGCGTGACTCGCTGAAAAACCCAAAGTATCATATTTCATGAACTAACTTCACTTTCAACTTTTGAGGCAGTTTCAACAGTGTAAATCAAAAATTTACCAAATTTTCGTTAACAATACCATCTGAGGCAGCAAAAAATGCCAAAACCCTAGAAATGAAATGACGTTCTCCATCGTTCAAATTTTCCCAGTCACGATAATCCTTACTCAGATCAACCTGAAATTTGAGGTCAATTTGGTCTGCATTTAATTTTCGGAAAAAATATGTTATAATACAATTGAAACTTCTATCAAATAAAATCATCTGCAAAGAAATTTTATGCCTGAACTTAGAAGTAATCATAACTATTCAACTGACTTCATCCACGGTCCAAAATGATGCCAAAGCTTTCTTATAAA
Source organism: Mansonella ozzardi (assembly GCA_029876185.1). Taxonomy (NCBI): domain Eukaryota; kingdom Metazoa; phylum Nematoda; class Chromadorea; order Rhabditida; family Onchocercidae; genus Mansonella; species Mansonella ozzardi. Next base: position 97,787 of record JARVGP010000050.1, on the reverse strand, counting down.
AATCCCAAATGTCATGAAATCTGATCGGAAATATAACGAAACGATTTGGGTTTTCGACCAATAAAATCTCCTCATTTGCGCATTTTGAGATAGCAGTAGCCGATTCATTAGTACCATTTAATGGTTCAGCCTAAAATTGCAGTGCATAAGTAACAAAAAACCTCCTAAATTTTGAATACATCCAAAGCTTCAAAACTCTAGATCATGATTATTTGCAGAATTAACACCTTTGGATTCGCTAAATTCTCCTTTGTGCTTAATAAATCACTACAGTTAACATTAACTTCTTCGAGTGGCATTGTTAGTAATAGCAGTTGCTGCTGTAGAGATGATAAAATCCTGAAAAATGAGAGCACTATTAAAGTTTTCACGAAAAAAAAACGCCTCCGCACACCTCATAATGCAAGAGAAAAAGATCCAAAAACCATTCTCAAATAAATTAATAGTTATCACAAAACAAGATTTAGCAAGACATGTTGTCGTTTTCTGATTTTCGAAGATCACGAAGTTTCTCGATTTTATTTAGAGATAACAAATACGTACTCGCTCTTTGTATGCACATTTTGATAAACTCCAGCGACATCCTTTGTTTGTTTGATGGTTAATTCCGTTTATCGTCTATCATTTTGATTTTTTTATGTTAATTAAAAAAACTATGTCTTCAGGAATTTATGAATGACAAAGTTAGAAGAATGCATTCTTCTAACATTTAGCTTTAAAAATATTACTCAGACAAAATGATTAAGCGACAAACAAAAAAAAAGATTCGGTTTTATAAAAAATAAGGTAAAAAAAAGTTTAGAGGAGACAGATTTGGATTTAAAAAATCAAATAAAAAGTTAAAAAGAAAATGTCCTAATTAATATCATTTTATGAGTACTTTCTAGGCTCAAACGCAATAAATTATAAAAAAAAAAAACCAAACGCTCATACACATAAGACAGTCATTCCTACACTGCATACACACTCATAATGTCAGTGAATCACATTTCCAATTTAAATACACGGAGAATTTCGCGCCATTTAGCCGTACTTGACCGAAAATGTTTGTTTGTTTAAAATTCAAATTCACTGAAATATCGTGCAAGCTTTGAATATTTGGGGACGAAATGCAATTTCTTTCATCGTTTTGTTTCTCACTGCTTTGTCGCGTTGGAAAAGAAATAAGTTCAGAATCTACTATACCCATTGTATCGTTAATTCAAACCTATGAGAGATGTTATAGTAGTGAAAGGGAATGATTGAAAATCATAATACTATCAAGAAATATCTGCTAATCGCTTGCGCTGATGCTAGATGTGAATACAAAACAAGATAAGGAAACTGTGATAGTTCCCTAAAAGTAATGACCGAATTTAATGAAGAACTCCCAAACCGATTGTTATCTGACCTTTTATGATGTCTGAAAATCCCTTAAATGTAACCTTTTGTTTATCGTGAAAAAGATAAATGAAAAGTAGAATGTCATGTCTTATCATTCAAGTATGAATTACGATGATTAAAAATAACTTCTTCCCCAACTACTCACATCTTGTTGCTTATGGATAAGTAAATCATTCTCAGGTACAAATCATAAATACAAGAAAAAAAAAACATGGAATCCCCAGCAATTTGAATTCAATTTTATTATATATAAAGCATACATTTACAAAGTTCATGTCAGCATTTTACAGATATATATAAATGGCTATACAGTAAGGAAATGGAAAACTAATTCTAAAATTTTTCTGTTCCGACCTTTTCTCACCTTAAATTCAATTAAAACTCTCCTTTAATCCATCAAATGTAACCATACAAAGGTAAAAATATAAGCTGTATTGTTAATTTCGCTTCCGCTACTCTGTGAACTCTGCACAAAGTACTAGCAATTTTTTACTTAGATCAAGTATTATTATCATCTGATTGATATGATAATCATGATGACAGCGGTTCATTTTGCGAACCTTGAAGGCTTCAGCATAACACATGAAAGAAATAAATAGCATGATACTTTGATAAATATCAGAAAAAATATGCATAAAACTATTAAACAGTTGATCAGATGATATAATGATCTATAACAACGTATAATTGCAGTATTTTTAAGAACACTTGAACTACAATTAATCCTTCAACCTTCCGAATTTTCGACTTTCAGCAGCTGCATCATACTAGTCAAAAGTTCATCAACTAAAGCTTCCATCAGGCAGTTTACGATTTCGCAGTTGCTTTTTAACTGAAACTTGATAATCTTATTGCTCATTCCGATACGGTTCCAAAAATAAACTCAACGACAGTATTTTGGCACTCAACTACAATATAAAAAACAAACAACTAAAATTACTCTAAACTTACAAATATTTTTTAAACTTCAATTTTAAATATTGAGGATTTAGAGATTTTGGGACCTACAACTTCCGAATTAACACGAACAAAAAATTGGCTGATTTTATTACTGTACTGTTGAACTGCAAACAAGAATTCAGAATTCAGCGTTTCATTAATCAAATTATTGGTCCTCTGACACGCCAATATATTCACCAAGCTCGGTATGTAAAGACCAATGTAAAGACCGCATACACATTACTTCACGGAAATGCAACAGCTAAAAAAGAAAAATGAAACAAAAAAACAATTTACACACAGATCAATAATCAATATTGCTATAAAGGAATATAATGATAATCTTTTAAATTTAAAACTGTCTTAATTTCGCTGCTTCAGCTGTACAAAGCATCACAGACATATACACTTGTAATCATATGCTAGCTCCATAATATCTGTTTTTACGCATTACGAATATGCAACATCAGCAATAAAACAGTTTCTCAATTCCGGATCAACTCGAACTCTGCCGAACAATCGACAGCAACATTCATTCTCCCATGCAGGAGCTAGGGATGAAACGATAAGTTGATTCAATCTGTAATAAACAAGCTCTCAAAAATAAAATCAGCTAAATCCTTTCTATTTGACAAGTCTAGAAAGAACCTTAATTAGCATTCATTACGCTGTAATTAGTGATGCCCTTAAATACAGTTCTTAGAATTAACAAATCTTTAATCTAACTTTCAATAAAATTTGCAGTTCTGAAATATCATGGAAGATCGAAAATGTGACAAATACACTCTTCCTTTGTTCTTGATGCTGTTACAAAATTAAGGTATCAAAACGGTGTAAAAAATTTTCAAAATATTCTATATTTTAAAGCGTGAAGTTGTTTCTGAAATAATTCCAGAAATAATAAATTTCCGTTATTATTAAGCAGCACTTACCTGCAAATGCTCAGCATTGTTGCGACGAGGGTTCAGTGAGTACATCTTTACATAATTCTCAATGCAACCTTCTTTAATATCTCTTTCGTCAAATTCAATCCAGTCACCCAACATAGATGATCTTTTTTTTTCGGCCTGAAATATCCTTCAAACTACTTGCCAATTTAAATTAACACTTAACTTATTTATACAAACTATATCTGCACAAAAAAGAAAAAAAAAAACTGGAACTTAATAATCTTATTGCTCATTCTGATATGGTGCCAAAAATAAACTCAGAATTCAGAAAACTACGATTATTATTTATTGAATTTTAAAAGCAACATTTACCAAGTTTTTACGAATACATATCCCATGTAGTCTTTTCTTTTGCCGTGTTTTACCATACAAAAGCAAACGAAGAAAAAGTTGCAAAGTATTTCACGAAACATATACTTTCATAATCACTTTTGCTTTCCTGATATGAACAGTATCTTAAACTCACCTCTTCTATTATATTACACTGCCCAACTTCATTCAGGAGCTTTTCCGTATCTTTTTCAAAATCCTTAAAAATTTGCACAATGTTTGTGAAATGTTAAATTTTATAAAAATAATACTTCAATGACAGTTCTAGTTTCGTTTTTGACTTCGCTAAAAATCATTTCATATTTCTGTATGAAATGAGACTTAATGACTGGAACTCATTAATGAAATATAGTTGAAATATAGTTGGTACTTTCTGCGCTTATCGGTGAAACAACCAACTTAGGAAACAATATATTGCGTAGAAAGGAATAAATAAAATCATCTAAGACAGTTCTTTAAAATGACAAAAAAATTCGAAAAAAGCGATAATCAAACGCGACAGTTATTTTCAAATCCAATTCTGTAAGTGAACTTACGACTGGCAGCGGCATTTCAATCGAATGAAACATAAATCGTGTTGTTCTACTCCTTTTAATTTCCTCGCACCCGGACAGTAGTAATATCTTTATTTTTTGAGTTTATCAACGATCGCTTTCCGCGCGGTATTTCAATAAAACCAAATACAATTGACTGTATGGCGATTAGCTTTTCTTCAAAAAAGCCACATGCTTCAAATTAAAATTGAAAAATTCTTAAGCATTCAAAAAACTATTACGCAGGCAAATGTAGCCAAAAAAGTTGTTACATAAATCTTTAGATTCATCCAGTCCTTCGCTCAAATCCGAATTATGCAAAAAATATCTAACACAGCTCTACATGGTGTAATAAAATGTAGATTAAATGAAATCAAAAGCATTCTTTTTCATTTGACGCTTCACAGGGCATCAAAGGAAGGGATGTATATTTACCGCATAACCACTGCATGTAGGAACTGCATGAATCTGCATTAAAAATGGATTATCTGTAAGTTTCCAGTTTTGATTCTGAAATCCGGCATGTTAGCAGGACTCCATGCAGTGAACTCGACCCATTCTCAGGAACAAGCTTGTCACATTCTTCGTGCGAACTACTATCGAAGCGAATTTTCAAACATTGGGATGCTAAAAGAGAGCCGTCATTCAAAACCAAGTTCCAGCTAGAATTACATTACGAGGAAGTTTTAACGTAATCTAACTTATTAATATATGTAAAGTCACTATGTAATGCATTTTATTAGTTGTCAATCTATTGAGTGAGCTTGCTAAGAAGCAGATTATGGTGTAATAAGGATACAGTATTACAGGTTACTCCAATTATTCATTAATTTCGTGCTCCCAAATAACTGCAATACGAAAACTTGAAAACTTTAACAGTTTGAGAAACTTGGAATAATCTATATGTTTCGAGAAATTTTCAAACTTTTTATTTGTAAATTGGAAAATGAAAAAAAAAGAAAAGAAGACAATCTCTTATATAGCCCTTTGCTGACATGTCTTTCACTGCAAAACAACTTAAACGACTAAGATCCATATGTATATGTTACATGTATGCAGAGAATGCATTTGGATTTTCACCCAATAATACAGGTAGCAGTAGTCCACCTGGATTATGGATCAATCCCAGATCCTTATTTTCAGTCCACAAATATCCCATTGGCAAATTAATTTTGGATGAAGCAAAATCATGTTACCATATTTTTGACTCTAATTTTAATTCAAGTTCTTTTATTGACTCTGCTAGTTTTTCCAAAAATTTACGGTAACATTCATTTTTGAAAGTTAAATTAATTTTTAGATTCATATGGGGTGTTGCTTTTTCTTGGATTTCCCTTCATCCCACTCGAGAATGTTTTCATTCCCATATTTTTCATTTTCTTTTGCAGTTCTTGAAAGTTCTCATCCCATATTTCCCATATTTTCATTTTTTTCTTTTGCATATTTTCTCTACGCCATTAATACTTTATGATTGGATGTGACAAAGTTTATGAAAATGAAATATGTTTATGATTATGAATGTTTATGAATGAATTTATGTTTATGAATGAAATACTGGAAAATTCTTAGGAGTGGAATATAATAATCGAAAAAATAAACATAGTATGGATTTCGGTCTTACAAAATATTATCGAGAATAAAACAATCGAAAATAACTGATTCATCGTCGATATAGTAACCACAGTGTGAGAAAATTTATAGTGAGTAGTTTCGTTTTCAAATAATGGATAGCAGCAAACAGTGCAAGTAGGTGAAACGAACCTCAGAGGAATACAATACTTGAAGGTCTCTTCTCAGATCTGAATCACTTTCATCATTATCGTTGCTTGCGATGGCAAAAAAACGGGGATTCTCACGATTTCAGGGCTATAAACTGGTTATAAATCGTTTTTGATTATTCCTTTCTAACAATTTTTTTTTTTTTTTTTTTTTGATAAACTTCATACTCTTCCCTACATTTGGTAACTGCAATGCTTCCTAATCTGAATTCATTTTACAGCAGCGAATTGCCCACCACAAATAAAATCTCAGTAAAAAAATAAATTGAGAAATCCCATTCTTTAATTTTCCTGCAACTTATTACAGTACAGGATTATAGAACAAACTAAAATTACTCTAAACTTACAAATATTTTTTAAACTTCAATAGATACATTTTTACATAATTCTCAATGCAACCTTCTTTAATATCTCTTTCGTCAAATTCAATCCAGTCACCCAGCATAGGCGATCTTTTTTTTTCGGCCTGAAATATCCTTCAAACTACTGGCCAATTTAAATTAATATTTAATTTATTCATACAAACTATATTCGCACAAATTTTGCTCATTCCAGTTTTACGCATAGTATAAGATAATAAAGTTGTTACATCATTTCAGGACAAGTAATGAGTTCGAGCACAATGAATTACCATCTGGTGAATTTTTCTTTTAAGCATGAAAAATTCATAAAATTCAAAAGATGTTCCATTAGGTATTTCAAAGGTGTTTCAAACCAATCACTCTGTTGATGAGATCTTTACGTTTTTATTTTACTCAATTTTGCTCTTTATGGTGCTGAAGCTACTTGTTTAATGAATAGAAGAGGATACTTTTCCTCCACATAAATGACATGTATTATTTCAGCTTTGTTGAATGATGAAGTAAAAACGACATCATACGTTCATTTTGCCAATCACTCTGATCAACCAAATATTTCAACTAAAAAAACTATTTCGTTTAAAAAAAGAAACTGAAAATAAATAATCACTGAAGAAATAACACAGAGCTTCTCAGCATTCCCATTCCACAATTCATGAGTTTATCTGTCTTTAAGAATTCTTTTCCTTAACACTTACAATTATCATCTATACATCTTACATCATCATTGCCGCACAAAAAGATTTTAGAAAATTGAGCTTTTTCTAAATTTGCCTTTACCATTACATATCAGTTAAGAAAACGCAATCCGACAGCATATTTTTTTCATCAACCATTTTATTTCAGCCAAAATACACTTAGCAAAATTCATTGCTTAATCTTTTCGCCTTTTCTAGTTTCAAATTAACTGTAACATTTATCCAAGTTTCAAAAGGACAGATTGAGCAGAAGAAACATATCACACACAACTTGGTTACAACAATATTCCATTGTTGTATTTCATACACGGTGCTATATTCAAATGTTTTAAAAGTCATTCAAGTAACAAGGAGCAAGAAATTAGAAATGTGATGTGAGGTCCAAAGCATTCTACAAAACAATTCATAGTTTTGTCATTTAGATAACCACTGGCTGTTGAAAATGAATGGAATGGTCCGGCAAGAAACACGATGTAACGACAATGGACCATTTTGCTTCAGTAATGTCATTTAGCCACACTAGACCACACAAAGTGATAGACCACACACAGCGAATCACTTTGTGTGGCTAATCGCCCATATAGTTTGCGTGTAATGGTCATATCATATTTTCGACGATGAAATGTTTGTGCATTTGATGATGATGATACGTGAATTGGTTCATTGTGTGAGGGAATAGATGCATGCTCAGAGTTTGTTAAAGGATTTGTAACACGAATTATATGCATAACGTTGGTGAAAGAGACAGTAGAGATAGATAGAAAAATGACAAAATGGAGTGATATTTGAATGAAGAAAGTTTGTGGGAGGTTTATTTGTACGACAGTACTGGTGGTAATGTGTCTATTGAGCGAGCATTATTGATTTGGCGAAATTTGGCAACGTTAATTGTTTGATGTTATTTGTTGCTTCTTCATCAATTCACTTTTGATGGCTTCTTGATATATGGTTAAAAGCGCGTTGAGAAGAAGATGACATCGATGATCGAGGGTGATCCGCATGAAGTGGAACACGTTGAAGATGATCGTTTTCGTGGAGAAGGTAAAATTATCGATGAACAAGATCGAGAGGAACATTTTGTCAAACCATTGCATACTTATTACTGCCACTGTGGACAGGTATGTATTTCGTTTATTTTAGAAAAAAACTTAGGAGAGCGATAGTTAGAAATATACAAAAGATTGAATGTGTTTAGAAAGTCATATATAGATTTTACGGTATGTTATATATCATGTAGGACTTAGATAAGAAAAGGTTAATTACAATACAGCGGAGATTTTGTTTGATCATTCTGTTGACCATCAGTCTTAGATCAAATACTTCAGATTCTTAGTTGTCACTCTGTGTGGATTATTTAATAATTATGTTATAGATAGCAATGATAACTGATACATTGTTAACAAGAATGCCCTTGCGGCGACGCGATCGATCACGCGTCATTGATCCTGCACGTACGGAAGCCAAAACATTTGGTGTCAATGGTGACACCGTTTATTTACGAAGGTGAACTTTGTATGTAGGAAATCTGTGTATTATTTTAAGTTCTAATCTTTTTCATGTTTTAATCAGTTGAGAATTATGTACAAGATTAGGATAACCCATGATGTTTTTGGATTTTTTTGTTTTTGCTGTTTATTCTAGGTTGTAAAAGACGGCACTCTTTTTTACTTCTGCATTTCATTTCATAATCACCAAAATATAAATGTAGTAAAAATTTGCGTGTAATAATTTGTCCAAAACCTTTCCCTTTCCATGACATCTAAATTTCAACCTGTTTTCAGAAGAGAAGGACTAGAACAACAGTACAGGAAAAACTGTCCTAAATGTGGAATTCCACTTTTCTATTATCATCCATTCAACTTTAAAAATTATCTTTTTATCTTTGATAATGCAGTACGTTCTGCACAGCAGATTGGTGGCCTTAAGCTTGCTAACGAAGAGCAACCCGTTAAAAAGGTCAGTTAACATTTCTGTCTTTGCCATTGCTCTATTTTTCTCTTACCCTAATTATTCAACTTATGAATATTTCATGTGATTTTGGTTTTAATTATATCCGTTAAGATATTTCAGATTTTATTTTTACTTTCTCCATAGTTCTGTTTCAGGTAATCATGACGAAGCATGTAAAAAATCAAGGGAAGGTTGGTTCAGTCACTGTCTCCACCGTCGAAGAAGCGGAGGATGAATTAGAAGCGGTAAGCATGACACTGCTTTTAAAATGAGTTCACAACTTTACAGAATGTTCACTTAATTTTTTACGTTCCCAAAGCCGGTAAGAACAATCTCTGTGATCATGTAAACTTTAAAGACTTGCACTCATAGTGCTCTTGCAATACTGTCAAACATTTCGCTTTGATATGGTGAAATATGATATCCATTCTTTAGTCAAAGCATAGAGTAACTTCACAGCGTTGAATGTGTCTCCTACTTGAACTTTGAGATTTTAGTTTTTTTTCTCCACAATTAGGCTTTTTGTCGGATTTACGGAAGTGATATGCTCTTGCAAGTTTTCATGATTTCTAACAATAATTTACATAATTTTTGTCTAAGTTAAACCTCAATTTATTCTAGCGAGAAATAGCAGAATCATATACACTGAATGCCCGTATGATTGAATACCAGATGAAAAGGAAAGGAATGTTGAAAAATCAAATTTCGGACGAGTTAATTGAGGCTAAGAAAAGACGAGAGGAGAACAAACGAGGAACATTATTATGATGCATTAATTTCTAGTGTATGATTTCTTCGGAAACAGTAGTGCAAGAATAGTAGATAAACTTTCGGATTCCTTGAAAGATCATACTTTTGCTTCTGTTTAATATGTATCTTGAAATTCCGACTGCTTTATCGAATACAGAACTTATCATTCAATTTTAATTAAAGCATTTGAAACATCCTTTTTATTAAATCATATGCTTTTTTGGGTTAAAAGTTCGATTGAAACTCAGAATCTATTCAAGCTGGAGTAAGGAAGTTTTTCTATTTAGTCTCTTCCTTTCTACAACTTTTTTGGGTTAAAAGTTCGTTGAAACGCGGAATCTATTCAAGCTGGAGTAAGGAAGTTTTTCTATTTAGTCGCTTCCTTTCCACAACTTTTTTGGGTTGTAATCACTTCTAATGAAAAATCCGAATATTTTGTCACATATAGATAATGAAATTTTCTGATTCGGCTGTGATAGATCTCTGCTTAAAATTGTTTTCGCTTGTTGAAATTGTTTAGAAAACATTGTCTGTAACGTTTGTATCTGAAATTACACTACTTTTGGACTTTTGCTTTATTTATCAAGCTCAGAATTTCGTGATTTCTGAATTTCAAAAAAAGCCAGCAGTTCGTCTCATTGTTGTAATTTTTCTTTCTGAATTCAGAAGAATGAGTCTTATATAGTTGCCATAATTTTCACGTTTTTCGACTTAGACAGTGGAATATCACTTTATTAAAAAAATAAAAAGAACTGAACCTTACAGTAAGAAGCTGCTTCTTTCTCGAAAATCGATTATCATTGTTTCAGGTGTAATCTCCACTCTTCGATAGAAGGTATGATTGCTATATTTTAACCTAAACATATCATCGGGCATTTCGAACTCATAATCACAAACAATACTTTGCCCGATATTGCAATGAATCAGCAGCTGAACCTGTAATAATCACCATTAGCAGTTTTGTCGCTGGCGATAATACTAATGGCTTGGTACGTAGGATGGGATTTTTTGATCCGTATAGATAAGATTTTTCAGTAACTTTAAAATTTTCAGATGTAATATTTTATTAGTGCGAACTCCATGGGTCTCCGGATTTTCAGAGTATCACATCCAAAACAAAAAATTTGCTTGATAGTATCTCCTGGACATAAGTGAGTAGTAGCAATGCCCCAGCATTTAGAAGCTACTTGAAATTGTTTTCAAGCGTTATATGATACTGAGAACTCTAACAAGTCGCTCTTATCAGGCAGTATCAAATCTTTTGCATAAACGCATACCTTGTCAGCACTGAAGGATAATCACAAGATAAGATAATCATAGTATCTCTCAAGAGTTATAGCCTTTACTAGAATAGATTGCTTATGCATCTTTCCGCAACATTCTGATGCAGAAAAAATGCGACGACAGTGACAATATGCATTTAACCGAAGTTTTACAAAAGTTCTATAAATATTCGCAAGACCCGTATTTTTGTTTTGGAATTTAATACTGATTTAACTGTGATAGGTAATTCTTCCGCAGTGCTACAGTGTCAACAGATGCTGTTCCTATTCCTCCTTTGTTAATGACACAAACATTTCGTAAGCAATATATTCAGTTAGATTTTTTGAGGTCGTCGACAAGTCTTAGAATATATAAAATATTTTTAGGTAAAAAAATATAGCTATTAGCTTATGCATGGTTGCTATTAATGTCACAAAGTCATAGATTTTGACATCATTAACAGAAAGAGTTGTATCCCAACGAATGCTAAGTTAGCTGCAGCTCCATATGGATCCACATACATTATCTAAAAAGTAGTATCCTTAATTTCTCTAACTGCCCATTTTTATTTTGAATGATCTTTTTCCCATCGTCTTATAATTCACCAAGGGACGAACTTGTGCATCAAATCTTCACCCAACCCCAGAAAAAAATGAAATTCCAATTATAAATATGAGGTAAATTTCAATGTTACACCTTCCATGTAACCTTTTCTTGAATTCTTGTGCCGAACAGTTGTTCAAAAAATTTTTTTTTCTTAAACATATCCAAAATATTTGGAATTTGGAAATTTCCATCCTAATACACTGAAGTTTCTACTTTGCACATACATAACTGGGATGAACAAGTGATCATTATAAAATCCAAAACTATATTAATGTTACCAGAAATCAGTATCGCTCACAAATCCATTTCTAACATTATTATTTGCTCCGAATTCACACAACTTGCATAAACATCGTAGTACATTTAGCTTCAGTACAACTATATTTGTCATATTTGGTAGGCTTCATCATTTTATTGTCCTTGTTTAAATTTTCTTTACAAACTTTTCATTTAAAAAATTGGTGATATTAACACCCAACAATAGAAGAGACGAAGTCAAGTGCATACTTCTATTCATCTTTGACGTCATCCATTCAGCAATAAACAATTCAGTTGTAATAATGATATTTCACTTACACGTATTTTATTTCATTTATAAAGTTTCATAATCGCTGCAATTTAATGTATTAAAAAAAGCGGTGAAAATGTGGCTTTTCATTACATATTTAAATTTAGCATATGAAATTAGATGCTTTCACGGAACAGGCATAGATGTTGCTTTATTGTCTAACAGCACGACACTGTGACCTGAAAAGAACTTAAGCTAATATACCGACCATCATTTTAACACAACATATTACTGAGTCATCAATAAATGACCACTGGATTGTGAATAGAAGCAGTCATCATGTGTGAATTATCAATAAATGACCACTGGATTGTGAATGAAGTAGTCATCATGTGTGAATTATCAATAAATGACCACTGGATTGTGAATAGAAGCAGTCATCGTGTATGATTCATCAGTATTTCATCTTTGATGCTTCTTACTCTCGTCTTCCCGATTTGTCCCTCAGTAATTTATTCATATCCATTCCTGCACTTCAATCTTCCGCGCTCATTCAAACTGCTTGTATACCATACATGTACACCTACAAGGACATGCATACAGACAGTGAATGAAACGATGAATGTTATGATGAAATATCAGTGATGAAATGAATGGAAAGAAAGGAGTCATACTGTTTGATGGCTTTGTGTCATTTTGTGTTTCGTGCAAGCTTTCGGATTTGCACGCCAAACAAACTTTCGAAATGACCATTTTAAAGTCACACATAACTTACTGGATGACGTCACTAGCAGCATAATTTTGCTGTCCTGCTTGAGTCTCTTCTTAGCTAAAACAGCGATATATCAATTCCCTCACCATTCGGACTTGCAGTTAGTTATTTATTTACCACACTTCTCACCATCACTATCATTTCTCTCTTTCGTAATTTTTTCATATTAACATTAATATCTCTGCTGTTTCTCTCATCTTCTCTATTATGCAGTGAAGTTTACTTCTTACACAGTTTCTAAAAAAAAAAAAAAGAACAATTACTTTGTGTTCTCTTTCGTCTGCCACTGCTAATGTCTTCCAAATGGATCTGTGAGTATCGTAGTGTATGTGACAAACACACAAATGAATGTGAGTTCGAGTGTGTACGTGACAAACACAGAAATGAATGTAAGTTCGAGTGTGTGCGTGACAAACACAAATGAATGTGAGTTTCATAATGTGTATGTGGCAAACACAGAAATGAATGTGAGTTGGAGTGTGTACGTGACGAACACAGAAATGAATGTGAGTTCGAGTGTGTACGTGACAAACACAAATGAATGTGAGTTTCATAATGTGTATGTGACAAACACAAGTGAATGTGAGTTCCATAATGTGTATGTGACAAACGCAGAAATGTTTGTGAGTGTTGTGCTGCATAACGCACTTTGGCATGCTATGTTTCAGGAAATACATGCTTGCGCTAATTGTTCTTTTACTTTGGATACCATCAAATGTAATTAGTAATTTTTGCGTACTATTTGCATTTTGCAGTCATAAAATGGGATGGGATGGGGGCTATTAGCAAAAAGTCGCGTCGGTTTTTGATTTTTGATTTGCATTTGAAAAAATGTGGTCATTTGTAGGCATTATTGTGATTTATACACTTATTCAGATTGTTGTTTTAGTGGTACTGTTGCTTCAACAAGTGTGAAATGATTTGTTAAAGGAGAGTCATCCAGAAAGGCACCCAGACGTTTTGCGATCCGACTTTGATACGTCAGCCTTTCACAAAACATACGGGTACGACGTGTACGACCCTCTTCCGTGGTAAGGCTTCCATGGTTTCGTCGATTGATTTCAAAAATTTGTGCAAATAAATGATGTTAGAAACAATGCAGTTATCATTCTGATAAGGAAAAATGATACAACTATTAGTTCCTGTATGGTAAACCCTTTTTCATCAAAATTATTTCAAGAAATCGAATGATATTAGAAACATTTGAATTTTTATTCCAGTTTCCAATCCACATTACTGGGAATTTCTCGTGTCACCGTAACTGGATAAGTTTGCAGTGTGATAAATGATAAAGGTATTAGTTTCGGAAACTGAATTATAGCTGCTTGCATAAAGAGATTCATTTACATTAGTTTTTCAACTGTAGGATATCAACAGACATCTTTGATGTCATAGTTTAATATTGAGAGATGTTACGTGCAGCACTGTTATTGTTGTTCTTATTGTTATTCTCGACATTGATCACCTAAAATAGTTCCTTGCTATTAATGATAAAGTTTCTTGAAGTTCCTGCTACGAAAAAAAGGTGAATTTTCAGCGAATTATTGTTAGCAACAATGTATTCTGCCGATGAGTGTACTTCATCGTCGACTGCAACATCTCATAAACAATCCAGGCTTAGTGATGGCACTGCAGCTGCTCAAAGTAATGATGCTTTGAGTAGAAAACGTGCAGCAGCACGACTGCTTCCACGAATTATGCTGAATTCATCCATTCAGCAAGAAGGTGGTGCGGTGAACAGTTTAACCACAAATAATTATTTCCAAGGTCAGTTTATATTAGTATGTCTATATGCTTGACAGGGAAGTATATTTAGTAACATTCTCTCCATACTAGAGCCTTATTCATTGACTCAATAACAACTATGCATGAGTTGAAGTTTTCTCGTGATTTTTTGATTCAGTAATTTATTGCTCATTGGAAATTTCGGATTTGATATTTTTTGAATGATTTCCTGTGCACTCTACTGTTTTATTTTATCCAATACTCGTTATCATCAATGTAGAAAGTTAGCAATTCCACAGACAGTTGTGGTATAGTATCTATTATACCTTGAGCATTTCATCAGATCATTTTAAAATTAGGCAAGAGTTTTTGCAGTACATAGCTTATCTTCTAACACTATCACCTTTGACTTTCAAGCTGTTTAGTTTCGGTAAGGAAGAGCGGTTGATGTGTGCATAACATTTTTAAATTCCAATAAGTTTAACTCATCATGTAGACAGTGTTTTCAAATTTTGGACACCGTGATCGTGCTGCTCACACTGAGCGAAATCATAAATAGTGCTTGCGAAGCGCTTGCACAGCAAACCGCCAGTAATCCTGAGCTTTCAGATGAATGTAACTAAAAGTTTTATGTTTTGAAGTATATTCTAAAGCTTTATAGATTAAAGATAAAAAATTTGTCTTTGAAGCATCTTGATAAACAGAGCTTGTTTCAAATGCTGCAGAATTTTTATGAGTGGTAAAAATACCGAAGAGCAGACAATAGAACTTGGGCAGTATTAAAATTCCAAATCGCATGTTTGATTGAAATGTTAAAACAGTTTTAGTTTACGAGGATAGTTCAACATGTATTTGTTTACTTCCGTTTTATTTGTCACACTTTGTTAGATGAAATTCTGAAGTGGAGTTTTGTTTTAAACTTCAGAATTCTTTCAGAGGATGGTGAAACTGATGCCAAAAAACGTTCACAAGATGTTGGAGCAACACATGGCGACTTTACTTTGTCGGAACTGAGTGATAGTCAATCGAAAAGTCCAGTTTGTTACGCTAAGGATTTGGGGAAGGTTGGTGGATGATTCCACTGTTGTCTGTACTAATTACTGTAGAGTGCTATTTTTGTAATATTAAGTTTTTATAAAACATCTTTCAGAGAAATCGGACATGGCTAGAAGTGAATAATACTGTGGTATGTGGTTATCAACTAGTTGGTGCTGGGAAAGAATTTGTGGCTTATCACATGGAGAAAAAAATTGTAAAAACTTGTCAGGTCAGCAGCAGCTTGTGGCAAAATATTCTTTTATAGAGTATAATTTTAGTATTCAATTAAAAACTGGAGTATATAGTCTAGATACCTGTCTCTAATATCCAAAAGTAAATTCAGTAATTCGAATTTCCACGCTTCTCTATGATCTACTACGACATTATTTTTCTACCAAATATTTTTTAGCTTATCGACAATGAACAATATATGAAACTGTTGGCAATCTCAAGTCGTCTGAATGAAGCCAGAAATTATTGGAAATATGAGGATCTGGAGGAGATGAGGTTTTTGCACAATTAGATATTAAAGGAATTAAATTTGGAAGGATAAAGTGCATCGAGGTTGGGGAAACATTCTAGGCTCGCCCTTCAGGCCTTTTTTTGGGTGGAGTGGCTTGAATTTTGCATCACTTACCACGGATTGTTAATATTTTTTTTTCAGAGAATTTGTATTTCCCTCAGGAACAGAAGTATATGCGGATAATAATGGTCAGCGTTTCATGTTTTCAAACTGGCAGTATGGTACCCTCCACAGTAAGGTTCAGGCGGGCAAAGTTAAGCTTTCAGAAATCGAGACGTTTTCACTGTTTTCAAAAATCGTCCGAGGAATTGCTTTTTGTCATGCCTGCGGGATTGTTGTACGTGATGTCAAGCTGCGGAAGTTCGTCTTCACAGACAGGCAGATGCAAGTTTTTTATGTCTGTTTGAGGTTCAAAATTTTTTTTTGTGGAATTTTTGTGTACAATATCGTCCTGGGATTAATTAGCATAACTTCAGGTCACAGCTGAGACTACGTGATATATTTGACGTTTATGTCTGCGAGGATATCAAAGATGACCGGTTACGTGATAGACATAGTTGCCCAGCATATGTCGCTCCTGAAATATTGAAGGATTCACCTGAATATGCTGGTCGACCGGCTGATATTTGGGCACTAGGAGTCCTTTTTTATGTTTTATTATTCGGAAGGTTTGTATCCGAAATAATTCAGTTAGTGTTGAAAAATTCTAATACCAAGGAGAATAAAATCAGAGAGTCACACAAGGCGTGAACAAAACTAAAGTATTATTTAATTTTTTATCAAAAATTCTTGCAGTTACCCTTTCAATGATACAACACCCCAAAGATTGTTTTACCGAATTCTGAAAGCAAAATTTAGTATCCCATCACAGATTCCAGTTTCGCAGACAGGTATACATTATTGCTTTATGCAGTAAATGTTTTCCAAAATCTGCTAGTTGTATCATTCTAAATAAAATTCATATTCGTATTGTAACAAATTTTTTTGGAGCATTCATTTTGAATTCAATTAAATAGCTGCGATGTTGGTTTTTGCAGTACGTGCTTTAATATTTGGCATGTTGCGCAAAGAACCATCAGAGCGTCCCACTGCTGAGCAGCTTCTCTACATACCATTGGATGAAAAGTGTTTGGATGACTCCAAAGTTTTATCATTTCGTCCTATTTTATCAGGTATTTGAATTGTGAAGCTTGCTAGTGTATGATTTGCATATTCGACAATGCGAGCCGTAAAGTTCTGTTTCTACTGCTCATTGTCAAGTTCAATATATATGCATGAATATAGTTAAGGTTGGCTGGAAATACAGTCTCGTATTGCACTGCTCGGCGTAGTTGGTAATCCAGCTTTTGAATTCACTCGACGAGTCGTGAAGGTAGTTTTGAATTTCTCACCCAGCTTTTCCCTTATTCATGAGTTAAATTAGTTGTACTTGCATTTCATATACTGTTTGATTACTTTTTTTCGATCAATTTTATCGGAGACGATGAAATTATTGTTGGTTTTAAAACTGCGTATTGATTGGTCTAGCATAGTTCCGGTTTGCAATGGTGCATAAAAAGATCTGAATTAATGGTTTTTATGCTTTTTGAAGATGAACAATGAAAGTGAAGACCAGGTAGTACCAAATTTCCCGCCTGCAATGCGTAGCGTTCGGCGACGTTTGAAAAAAATGCACGATTCATCTTTGATTACAGCAATTAATGAAGAAACTGACGACGAATCATCCTCCTCTTTTTTTTTATATTCTGCTCCTATTACTGCTACCATTACTACGATTACTGGTAATGCATCTTCTGCTGCATTAACAACAACATAGCGTCTGTGTTTCTCGTATTTTATGCAAAGGATGTTTTTCTTTTCCAAAAACTAAGAAGATTTATTGTCTTTGATGTTTTGACGTCTGGACGAGTTCATATTTTATTCTTGAAATTTTGAAATAATGGAAATATTTTCTTAGTGCACATGATCTAAGACAAAATTGTACATTACAAGACCTAATTAATTCATAGAGAATGGTGCCGATGCAAGCCAGTAGGAAATTTTGCTGCTAAAACTACAACAGAAATGAATTCGTGAAACTTATCAGGCAGTGTACAGAACGTGGCATAAACAATGGTACTTGCTCACGTAATTTGACTTTTGGGAATTAAGGAAATGTACCTTAGGATGGACAGCAATTACAAATATGCATGTTTGTTGCAGTTGTACATAATCTCATTTACTAACAAACGAATTTATGTTAACTTTTGTATGAAATTTGGGAAATTATTTCTCTAAATCTTTATTATTTGCGAATATCAAATTCTTTGCGAATTGCGTAGTATAATTTTTTGCACTGATTTTGAAATTGAAGAAGTCATTCGTGATCGCTATTTACGGATGCCTGGATTAAATGTGGCAGTAATAGCAATCCTTTGAGTCAAAATTTTTCATTTGAACAACAAGATACTTATTAAAATGTAACTGTTACATCTCTGAAATTTTTTTTGAACTATTGCACATTGAAGACAAGAAACTGTATTTATGTTATGCAAGTAGCTGATATTGAATGTTTTTTTGCTTAAGGTAGAAACATCCTTTCTCTTTTTCAGTAATCGTATTCTTCATAATTGTTCCAGAAATTATTTCTCTTTCGTAATTATTGTGAAGGTCACACATTGTATGACTTTTGTAAAAATTTTTATACCATATTCATTGTCTGGTTGTTTGTGTGTTTGAATATTTGTGCGTTTGTTTTTAAAGCTCAATTCAGTTCTCTTTTGCATTATAACAATGGTTATTCGTGATGATATTATTAGACGGTGTCATCTTAAATCTTCGACAAAGAAAATGGTCTTTTAGTCTTTCCTACGCTCCTTCTTCCTTGGGTCTTATGGATGACAAATGGCAGTGTCATAAATCGACATATAACTCTTCTTAAAAATATTTTAACGGAAAGAAAGTTCTAAGTAAATTTCGAACAGAAGTTCAATTCAAAGCATAGCAAACGAAAGATATTAATCTCGAAAGCCGTCGAATATACTTTATATAGAAGTTAACCCCACACGGACAAGATTCTTCCTCCCAATTAAAATTTGAACATTTGATCAACTTTCTGATTAACAGAAAGTAAGTGGACGGATTTAATCATTCAAAATCATCGTTTGTTAGTATTCATGTTTTTTTTTTCGGAACTAAAAATTTGTTTCTCGCATCGTTTTCCACATGCTAAAGGTATTCAAAAAGTTTTTCGGTATAACATACCATTATTCGCTGAAACAGAACTTGATAAATTGTTTTATTGTTATTACACATGAGGCTCTTACTGCGGCAGTATACCTTTCAACATATTTGACTTTTACTCTATTCTCAATTAGTTTATGTTTATCCAGTAATGGTATGTCGCATCCTTATAGGACCGCCAGTATGCCAGTAAATTTGGAACTTCTTTATTGTCATACAACATCAAACTTTTATGTGTCATGATTTGAACAAAGGAACAAGGCAACAGGAAATGTCAAGAATTGATTTATTCTGATTTGGATGAATGAACGATTTTCACCTGCTGAAATTATTTCATTGGATTACAAAAACAAAATTCGGGAAGAATTTAGGAAAGCAATCAGCTTCGTCCGACAAAGAACCCAACCCTTTCCTAAAATTTGCATTTAAGATTTCTTTATT
Source organism: Mansonella ozzardi (assembly GCA_029876185.1). Taxonomy (NCBI): domain Eukaryota; kingdom Metazoa; phylum Nematoda; class Chromadorea; order Rhabditida; family Onchocercidae; genus Mansonella; species Mansonella ozzardi. The sequence goes on along the minus strand of JARVGP010000050.1, from coordinate 78,019 downwards.
TTTAAAAAAAAAAAAAAAAAAAAAAAAAACTGTATTTAAGACTTTAGTTCACATTCTAATCATGTTGTATACCTGTACAACTTTATATCTTCCTTTATATCTTATGTCTTATACTTTTCTTGTCCTGTACAACTTGGCCATTATTTGGTCTGTTGTGTGATCGATAATACGATCTGTAGAGATCTCATATACAAAACAGAATCTAATGATAGCCTGCATAACAAAATATAATACGAACTTTAACTATTTTGTAGCGAAAAGACGATTTAAATTTGATCGTTGAAACGCTTTATTCGAAAGAATTAGGAATGTTTCAGACTTCTGCGCTAAATTCCAACTTTTATTTCAATTCTCTTTAGATCCGTGGCATAAATGGATTAAAATCGATAAGCCTGTTCATAACCAAATAATAAATTCGAAGTTTATTAAATGATAAATTACATAATAAATTCGAAAATTTTTTTAATAAATTTTCACCTAATAATAAATTCGAAGCAAAACTCTTTGGATATCTCAACACTTTACTTTCATTCCAAAACATTTCTAAAATCATAAACTATGTTAAGAGATTGTGAGTAAGCAACTATGCTCACAATATTTCTCTTTATGATCACAGTACCGCATTTACAACGTATACCTTATGACACTTGATAAGTGTTTAGATCACAGGTGTTTAATCGGCCTTCATCGATGCATTTCATCGGTTGTTGGTGATTGAATAACCAGAGAATTGAATCTTCTTAGTATTCACTAAAAAGAACGAATTGATGATTTGAAGAAAAAATGAAGTAACAAAAAGGTAAGTCCCTATTTCATTGTTTTGAGGACAGTTTTTGCTTTTTTCATCGGCATAAAATGTCAGGTTTCCTTTATCAATAATCAATCCATTATCAAAAAATCAAGTTTCTTTTATCAATAATCACATCTATTTATGAAGGCCTTTTTAGTGCGATGAATAGTTCGGCTCGTTGACCTATTTCTTTATGTATCCAAATTACATCTCTTTTTCTCCTACCACTTATCCATATTCATATCAGTAAGTTCCTGAAATAATTAAACCTCCTTTAAGCTAATCTACTAACTTAATTAGCAGAATAAGAACCAGAACGCTGCAACAGGCTATTCTGGTCCTATCCAGTACATTGAGATCCAAATTATCATTCGGGCCGTAAATTTTAGCAGTAGATTTAGGAGGGTCAAACTGGCGTTACAGGGGTTTGCTTTGCTAAACTCTCGAGAGGTATACTGGTATGGTTGTTATTGTTATAAAATATAAAAAAATTAATACTTTAGATTCGTTTTTCCTAGTCACTGAATATAAAAAAATGGAACAGTTGGATGTTTCACCTGTTCCACCACGTTATCTATTTTGGCAAATAGCTAGTTAAATCTAAAATTTTAGGAAATGGGACGACGACCGGCAAGGTGCTATCGTTATATCAAGAATAAACCATATCCAAAGTCTCGATTCTGTCGCGGTGTTCCAGATCCGAAAATTCGTATCTTTGATTTAGGAAAGAAGAAGGCTACAGTGGATGAATTCCCACTATGTGTGCATCTGATGTCTAATGAACGGGAGCATCTTTCGTCGGAAGCACTTGAAGTACATTTTGTTCTAGATTTAGATGTGAATTTGCTGTAGGACATTATTCAAAGGATTGTATGTTTGGAGACGATACAGAAAAAGCAAGATAGCTTATTATTGTTTTTGCTTGTCTTTCACGCCATTCTTCATGCGGCACATTAAGTCTTAATTCTCATTATTTTCGAAATACTTGGGTATAAATACTACTGTAAAACGAGTCTGACTTAATAGCTCTGGATACCTAGGCCAAATTCCAGATTTTCTACTTCCAGGCAGCTCGTATTTGTGCTAACAAGTATATGGTGAAGAACTGTGGCAAAGACGGTTTCCATATGCGCGTGCGAAAGCATCCATACCATGTTGTACGCATCAATAAAATGTTATCATGTGCAGGTGCTGATCGCTTGCAAACTGGTATGCGAGGAGCTTTTGGTAAACCTCAAGGTTTGGTTGCACGAGTTGATATTGGTGACATATTGATATCGGTACGAGTTAAGGAACAGGTATGTTTGTTTGCTGGCAGAAGTTATCTAGTTATTCAATACCTTTGTATAATAGTGTAAGCAATAAAATGAGTCTACCTTTTCGTCTGATGTTAGTGACATATTGATATGGATCTCATATTCTAAATGATTTCATAACGAGATTTTAAATGAGGTTTCTTGCACTGAATTGAGAAGAAAGTGGCATATTCTATAACGTCCTGGCTTAATTACAAAGTCTTTCTGTCCAATAATTTTGTTCTACATGTAGATTACTTCTTTACCTGCTAATAATCTTAGGGAATTGATAGTTACTTATGTTCAGCACGAAGAGCACGCAGTAGAAGCTTTTCGAAGAGCAAAATTCAAATTCCCCGGGCGTCAGCTTGTTGTGGTCTCAAGGAAGTGGGGCTTTACAAAATGGGACAAAGAGGATTACGAGAAGATGCGTGGAGAAGGACGTTTGATACCAGATGGTGCAACATGTAAACTCGTACGAGAGCACGGTCCACTGTCGAAATGGATTCATAATCCTGTTTAAAAATTGTTAACTCTCATCATTTCGAGAGTTTAGTCTCATTCATGTTTGTTTTTGAATAAATTTTTTTGTGAGGTTTGATCAGGAAATCATAAATTAGCGCTGCAAAAAGTTCTATCGATTTCAGAAAAGACATAAAATGCACCATCAAGTATTTTCTATTAGAAAAAATTTGATCACAAAATTGGACTGAATGTTCGCTATCCTTTGGCACGCACTAGTAGCATGTGCGCTCGGTAACAGTCTTGCATCCGCTTATTTATGAATAGCTGATTTATTTGTATGGAGCTGCTAAACGTTGCAAATCAATTTTCACTTGCTTTTGTAGACTTGCTTGAGTATCGACTCGTCGTAATCACTGCATAATCCCATTCGCCTTGTCCTTCAACATGTTACCTGTTGGAAAATTTTTACTTTTCCCCAGCTGATCACAAAATCGTTATTTATCAACAAAAATCTTGTTAATTGAAAGTCAAGTTAAAGAAACAAGTTCATAAATGTTGGTTTGCTGTCCATGTTGGTGACAAGTACCATTCTTCTTTTCATTGGAATTAATATCAACTAATTCGTAATTGCAAACTTAATGGTGCCCATGACGTCTCACATTTTCTTTACCATCAAACTATTTTAATAACTTTAGTCTTGCGAAGCTTCAGACCCGTTTCTCCTTTGTAATAGATCCGAGGCATTTCAGTATGCGCGTCAGCCGTTACCCGCATCTAAAACTTCAAATACCTTTTTTAAAAGGCAACCTTTATTTCCAGACTGAGAGAATATTGCATGTCTGAAGACCCCTTGTAATTAATTTCAAAAATAAGTTTTTCTGAGATTCTACTTAAAAATCTGGTCGGACTTTTACCATAATCTTAGAAGTTTGCTGCAAAAACGAAGTGGAGTTACCCCTTGTCTTAAATAAATAAAGACAGTTGCATTGACTTCAGATTTGAACATTAAAGTGTCAAATTTTTCTAAAACTGTTTAATTGTATAATGGCGTCTATCTTTTGATATCAGAAGCATGTTTTATCCAAAAAGTTATCCTTTATCTTTATCCAGAAAACTGGCATGGTTTACTTTTATTATATTCACCATTTGCCTTGCAATTTTTATCAAATTGATTCTTTTTTCTCAATATTCTTCCAATTTATTTCTATGGGTGCAAAAATGAATAGCTAAATGGAATGAATGAGACAAGTCTTGTTAAGTCTGTTTGAATAAATAATCTGTTATTTTTTAAAATTACATTTATTTAAACAGATTTGTTTGTGACGAAGTTTCTCAATCATTTAATTTGGAAACTTCGTTTTCACAATATTTGCATGACTTAATTTTCATTTTCAACAGATAGAAAATTAACTTAATATCGATAGGTCAAAAATATAGATGCTAGGCTTCGCGATATTACAATGACCAGCATACAACAGCTCTTACACCAACTGATGATTGTTGTGATTGTCTAATCCGTGTAAATCTCATTAAAAAGATAAAGTGAAAACAAATTAACTAACCAGATATCCTGTTATTTCTCATTCTTCATGAAAAATCTCGAGAACAATGGTGAAATCATAAAAATCCTAAGTCTACATAAGAGAATATTTTGTTCACTTAATAGTAGACAAAATATCGTGATACTTGCTATTTGCAATTGCTCTTTGTTGTTCATATTTTACGTATAAGCCAAGTTTCTAATTCATATCCATGTTTGGATTTACGCCTAGAAATTTTCTCACTACTATCAAGCATTGCTGAAAACAATGGAAATAATGCTTTGTATTGCATTTTAATAATGTCCTTTATTCCCAAGCAATGACTATATTTTCTACAAAACATTCAATCTTTTGTTTAGAGCATTTTAGCAATTATTTATGATTATAAAAGAGATGGATTCAATCATCATCATCTTTAGCTATGCAATTGTTTCTTCTTCGAGAGTATTCCCTTAGGCAAACTAAATTATCAATGATCCAAATAAGCTACATTCAATCTCTATTAATTTATCTGTCAATTCAATAAACAATTTCGAAAATCTCTTTTACAACAGTTATCCTTATTTAATAAAAATTTTTCTATCAATAAATAGCACATGCTTTTGATTATAATTTGAAATACAGAATTTAGATTTATTAAGTTCTTAATTCTTTTCAAGTCTTATTTTGTAAATGAAAATTGAACTGGATTGTAATTATTTTAGAGTAATTTTATCACAACAATTCGTCGTTCGTATCAATCACTATCTCCTGGATAATCTCACTCCTCTTCTCCCGCTCCTCCCATATTGCCACAATCTTTTCTTTTCATCTGTACTACGTGTGGCAGAGAAGGAAATACAGTCTTTAAATTGACATAACTGAGATTATTTTCATACATTTGTTATTCTTACAGAGACAATGATCGTTGTATATTTTCCACTTCTTTTTCCACCGTATATTGTAGTAATATAAAATAGTTACAGTATGTATATCTTATAATATTAGACATGTGCAATTTTGGGATGCAAAAGTTTAAATTGTTGCATAAATTTGTATTTTTTAAAGGGAAAATTAGACCAATTTGGTTCAACGTATATTGGTGAACAAATAATGAATATCGAACCTATAGAAGTATGTTTCTCTCGTTTTTTTTTTTTTTTAAAATAAAAATTTCTAAAAGTTTTTTAAATTCTTCAAAAGTTTTAATTTAAATATTTATTTCATATAGTTTGAAGTATTAACTATAAATGTTTATTTAAGGTTGGTGTTATTGAAGAAGATTTAGAAATAAATGAAACAAACAAAAACGATAGAAAAAATGAAGAAATAGAGAAAGAAAGCGATGAGGATGAGTTGGATGAAGGTGAATTTGAAGTGGATTGCATCCTGAATGTTGCTGTAATAGATGGAGAAGTGAAATATCAGGTGAGAGATAAGCTTTTCTTTTTTCCAATTCGATTGAATCAGTTCTGAAATCTCAATTTGAAATAAATAATTTGATTTTGATGTCAGTATACGATTTAATTTTTAATTACGTTTTTTTTTTTTTTTCAGGTACGGTGGAAGGGATATGGATCAGATGAGGACACTTGGGAATCGGAGCAGAATTTGGAAACAGCACGACTGATTCTTAATGAATACATTGCGAATCATCAGGATGAAGTGAAGAAGGCTAAAAATGCAGTTTCGATTCGGAAGAATCCAAGAAAACGAAGTGGAAAGCGAGTGATATTGCAAAATAAAGTAAATTCTTTTATAATGAAACCAAAAAGTGTGTTCTATCACTGTGTTGGTTGTGAATTTCAACGTAAATTAAAGAAAATTTGAATATGAGGTTTCTGCACTACGTTTTTGAGGGTTCGAAGATTCGTTATAACGGAAAATAAGTTATGATCTATTGAGGGAAATCATATACTACCGATTGATATTTATTATAGGCAGGAAAGAAAGTACGACGAAATTCTAGCTCAGAATATTCAGAAACCACTAAGGTCCTGTATATTCGAAATAGAGAAAAGGTAATGTTGGACAAGTTGGAATATGATGATCATGAGGACAGGAATAGCGAGGAGAGTGACTATGAAGAAATTTCCAAGAAGCGCGGAAGGTGATTTTTATAATACACTTTTGTGGGGTAAAAAGGTTTGTTCTCCCAAGAAGTTCAGAAAGGTTTAAAATTTTATTTGCTGTTTGTCCTCATGTTACATTCATAAGCAGTTCTCATTAATCGGAAGATTAGGTAGACATTTGCACTGGAAAATTTATTCTCTTCATAAATTGGTTTTTATAAATTTTTATAATTGAACACAAAGAAACTGCTGATTCCATATGTAATTTCAGTGAATACCAAGCAGCAAATACTGAGCGAAAAACATCAAAGAATGAACAAACCGAACCTTTTTTCAAGGTTTATATTTCCCACACAGATATATATATATATATAAATTCATGTAGAATAACTAATCGATTTGGATGACTTTCTAGTAAATTCGAGTTTTACTCAAGTCTGTAAACTAAAGCTGAAATATGAGGTGGGAAAGCTTCATATGAACTAGAGGTATTTTTGCACTCAGATACTGTTTTGGCCGTGAAAGGTTCAAAAATTGAGAAATACCGGTGGTTTTTCAAATTTTAGGGCTTGTCCCCAAAAAAGGCTAAAAATGCTTGGCTCTATGATGACGAGGATGCAGATTCCGATGCTTCAGAAGGCAGCGGAAGGGCCAAAAAAGATGGTTTGTTTGTTTGCATATTATTATAGTTGTAATTCGAGGATAGTAGAAGTTCTTGAGTTTCTTATATTTAATTTTTTTGACTTGATTTAGGTTTATAATTTTGGTCGAGGACATTTAGATATTGACAAATAACATTTTTTTAACTGAGAAGCTTTTTGTTTTTTTTTTGGTTGATTTTTTTGCATGAAAACATGTTTTTTATAGATATCTTTCTGCATAAGGCAAAGGAGAATAAGCAATTGAAAGAAGATGCTGCTATTAAAAAAAGCAGTGAATCACTTGCAACGGCGGGAAAACAGTGTGAAAGTGATGAGAAGGTAGTCAATGAAAAGGAATTGAAAAAAAAGAAAGAATCTTCTCTAGAGGTAACCATGAAGTGAAAGTTTCTAATTATATTATCTGTAGGACTTTACTTCCTTTATTGTATCGGTCGTTCCAATTGGTACTAAAAAATATTATAATGAAGATTACTAATATTTAACATGAAGGGTCCTTCCCCGTTTGAAATAATTACAATAAGATAACAGGTTGCAAGAGTCTTGATAAAAATATAGTGACAGTAAGTGACTTTCCTTTGTTACACTTGGTATTATTTTCAGGTTGTTGCACTGGAAGAAGGTATGTCAAAAAAGCAATATTTAATAAGTTTGATTTTCACTCAATTTTTAATATAATTTTACTAAACATAGTTCCTTTGAATTTCAGTTCGGGATAAGCGAGAAATTATAATATTCAATCCTTCATCACTTTTTTAGAAGAGCCAGTTTTCAGCTTTTTATCATCATTAAAAGGAATAGAATGTTACTGATGAACGATCATCGAGACGAATGATTGTTAAATTTTTAGGTTATGAACCAAAAGTGGAATTTATTGGTGTCCAGTGCAACGATGGTGTAATTATGGTAGTCTATACAAAAAAAAATGAGACTTGTCCATATGTCGTATCTGTGCGAGGTAAATTTTTTAAATTTGATTTCATGGTTTCTTGTGAATTTCAGATCAAAATAAGCAAGAAATTAGAGTCTAAATCATTTTGCTAGCGACCTCTATGAGCACCATCTATCAGTATAATTGTATAATTCTGCTCGAAAATTTGTGAGATTTAGTCTGAGAGTAATACATGAATAGATGTGCAATAAAAAAACATAAATTTGATAAAATCTCAAATGGTATTAAGCAATAACATGATCAAATAGCTGCTCTTTGTGCCAATGGACTCAAAAGGGTGTGCACTTTTGTTTGATATATGTAGCCTTTCTGCTTCGAATGTAAGGCATTGTATAAATGTTTGTTTTACTAATATAACCAATCTAAAAATGATCAGAAACCTATAAGTATTTCATTTTTCTTAGAACTGCATGAACAGAAAAAGCTGATACATCCATTTATCGAAGGAAAAACAAATATTTCCGTAAAATCTTCGCATGTTTTGTTTCAGAGGCTTTCGAAATAGATGGCTTCGGCTTGGTGCAATATTTAATTAGCCGATGCGAATTTGGTGGTCCTCAAAGCGGGAAACTGTAGTTCAGAGGTTATAGTTGGCTATTCGGATTGGTGATTTTAATATATTTCGATTGCTGCGCATATTTAGTTTTTTCGCCCATAGTCTTATAACTAACTGTCCAATTTCCAAGGTTTTTCTCACTGAGCGGTAAAATATCGTTTTTCTGTAACTATCCCTGATGTAACTTTTACGTTTTAAGGGCTACAAAAATTGGCTGTTTACGTATTTTAGTATTAGAATTTCTATTATTTTTTGATAAGCATCGTTACTTTAAAACGTATCTGTTAATGTTGGACTTATCATATTGTTCAAAGAGCAAAATTGGCAGAGTTGGCGGCAGCCTTATATACTCCGTCGCACATGGAATATATGTTTTATTTATTTGGCTTTTTTTAAACATGGAATATGTATTTTATTTGTTTTGCTTTCTTTAAAACTTAACTTGAGCATATTAAATTGCTGAAAATTTGCCTAATATAAAAAAAACTTCTAATTGTTGGGAATATTTAAAAGATCTCTTGTTCTGAATACAGTCAGTTGCAGCTGCTTTCCCTTTTCCACTGCATTTTAAATTGAAAACGTGCTGTTAGTCTTATTGGTACTGTGTTTCTTAGAGAAAGACATTCTTTTAAATATTGCGTAGCCGAATTGTTAAGCATTTACAGTTTGTTTCTTTAAAAAAAAAGGTGAGTTTTTCTGTGTTTTACCAGTACCCGGTCGTGACATTTAATATCAAATTTTTTCTCCTCGTTTCTGATACTTCATCTTTCATATTTTATGTTCATCGGCAAAATTGTTGCAGATTTCGTGAACTGAAATAAATTTTTGAATACTAAAAAATTGATTTGTAAATAATTTTTTGATGAATTATACTATATATTCAATGGACATAAGGGCACTTTGGAATTTCTAGAAATATGAAATCACTTTATAACAATCAGCTTAGCCATTTAACCTAGTTGCTTTTGTCCTAGTTGCCATAGACATGCTTTCATTTATTGCATCAGAAGCTTATTTTGTGTTAGTAAAGCTAGAGTTCTGGTAAAATGTTTTTTAAATTCTTGTAACATTTTCATAGGACTTAATTTTATCAAATGATAACTTGCAAAATTTATTATGGGAAGTATTACAAATTATAAAAAGACTGCGGCTGCCGTGTTTATTTGAAATGTGAACGATGAAACTAACCAGTACCATAGTACTTGTCAGTTGCCCTAAATTCAGGAAATTGAGTAGCTGGATACCACAAGTTTTGCTCTGTTTAGGCTGTCAATTAAAAAAGTAAAGCGGACATCATTTGAACTGGTTGCTACTGATTTGTGATTTGCTTTTTTTTCGAATTGTAGGGAGTTTATAAGGTTGCTACTGATTTGTGATTTGCTTTTTTTTCGAATTGTAGGGAGTTTATAATTTCAGACTACTGGTATGTTTCAAAAGCAAAGTTCAATCTGATATATCTATAAATTTGGATTGACTAAATTTAACTAAATTTGTGTGCTTGAGTTGTTTGTTGTTGAGATTATGTGAACTTTATTTTTCAGACTGATACGTAAGTTTTATAAAAATATTTGGGCAGAAAGCTTTGAAAGGATGAACAAATAAAAAAATCGAAATTTGAAATTACCAATAAATAAGGAGGGATGTATAACAAATTAATTAATCACTCCCGATAATTCAGTTCGCAATAACACAATAGTTGGTTATAGACGATATTTATTTAAGCTTTACCAGGTAACTCACAGGAACAAACTTTTGGGAGTGATGAAAAAATTGATATTAACGTAATAATATTAAAAAATCAATGAAGCATCTTCGCATCTTTCGGTTAAGAATCAAAACTTGTTTATCGAAAGCTGTCTTCAAGTTGTATGAACGTGACATTGCATTTACCAACCAATGATCATATAAGAATTAATTTCGATGCTCGCTTATATGCTATTCAAACACTATCGAAAACAACTAAAAAATAACATTTGAAATCACGTTGAAATTTGAAAAATCCACATTTTATTTTAATAAGAAAGTCCACTGTAAGTCACAAAGACGTTCATCATGTCAACCTATCCAGATCAACTTGCTTGTCAACAACGAAATCAGTGAAAAAAAAATCAATGCAGTAGGTTCGCAGGTTTTACGAAGATGCTGTATTGATTTTATTGTCTCAGATAATTCTAATTAACTGTTAATCAGAATTAATTTATACATAGGCCAATCTCTATTCCTAGGATTCGCTGTGTATGGTAACGGTGAGGAAAATTTGTTCCGGCGAGTTAAATTTTTTTAACACGCTCGTGTAATTTTTTCAATGATTCCCTATAATTTTTCGCTGATTGCTTTCCTAATAGGTTATCATCACTTTTTTTATTGGAAATTTTGAGAATTTTCCAAAGAAAAACCTATTTCTGGGAAAATATAATTTATGACGTTTGGGAGCACCGTTATTTTCATATGGCAGATCTGAGATCAGTCCAATGAACATCTGATTGACAACTGTTTAGGGAGATTCGGAGTCCAGTGAATCTCTGATTGACTTACTGTTTAGGGAGATTCGGATTTTAAAAATAAGGCAGTTGCAGAGACTGGAACTGTAGTTTTCTCATTTTCATGGGGAGAGTGCGATTTAATATTCTAAAACTCTAAAATATCATAACATGCTCTATTTTTAAGAGAGTTCTACTTATAGAAGGCACGATTCAATAAAAGTTAACTAAATTTAATGGATTTTTTAAACGAAATATTGATATCACATATTCAAAAACGCCACACTGATAATGACTTTTCATAGAGTCTGAAGCGATACTTTTTTTGGCACTCTATTGACTTCAGGCAATTTGTTAGATAAAAGGAGGATTCAAACATAAATTTAGCCAAAATGTGGGCACCTTAGAAAAATTTGAATATGATACCGTAATCAATGTAGAGACCATAATATCATCACTGCCACTGCCCTGATACAATTAATGACTTTCAAATCTTGCCAACATGTCGACGTTATAACTTTCTTTGTTTACCTGTTTATTCACAGCTAATCGAATTCTTTAAATTTATTTCGGTAAGCAGGTAAACAAAAATCCTAGTGCGCAACCATTATTATCACGTTCTGAAACCTGCAATTAATTAAGTTTTTTGAAATTCATAAAAAGAAATACCCTTAATTTTTTTATTGTTTCTTTAGTATTAAGCTAATATGAATTAACTTTAATCATGTAAACTAACCACATACGTACAACGACATTTGCCATCGGCTGAAATGCCGGGCTGTTTTAAAATACATGTTTTATCGGTAACTGGCGAAGGCTGACCGTCTTTTTTAGGTGTTAGCACTTTGCAGTTGTATGTTGGGCCTAAAAATGCAATCATCCTTTAAAATTTTCCTTGATGAACTAATTCCACAGTGTAGAATTGCTTACGGCGTTCATGGATTAAGGTTACAGATTATGTCCTCTTGGGTGCTCTTTGTAAATCATTTGTATGTGTGTTTAGCAGATTAATGAAATACTGTATTTTATGATGAAAACAGGCTTCAGCTTATTTTCAGTACTCATTAATCGAAATCAAAAAAAAAAAGAAATATTTCAAACCTGAGTATGGACCATTGCCTGTGTGTATAATTAGCGGTTTAGCTGGCACATGTGATTGAATGGGTCGAATGGTGTTGGTTTTACTACTAAACTGTTGTGTTAGTTGAGATTTCGTGACAGCGTTTTTTAAAACTGAGCGCGATCCGGATAATTGTCTTCTAAAACTGTTTAATCTCTACATATTTAAATATTTGTTAGATTTTTATATGTCTTCAATTACTTTTAACAATTTATTAATACAAAATAAGTTTCAAAAATTCGAGAAAATTAGAAAGGGCTTAATTCCATTTCCGGGAAGAAGAAGAAGAGGGAGAAAAATATGTGATTATACTTGAATGTTGTATTTAAGAACTTTCACGGAAATATTAAGAAGCTGTTGCAGTGCATTTCAAAAATAACTGATCACAACATTAATCACTTATTTAATGGGCTTTTCTTGTCCCAGCTGTGCTGTTAAAAACTTTTCACTTCATCCATTACTAGCCGGTTTTAAGCATTTGGAATCACAACAAAAGGGAAAAAACAGGAGATCGATACATTATAGCATTAAAGGATTTTAATTTTCTTAGATTTTAGAAATTAAAAAAAAAAGATCTCTCGCTTCACCCGGTTATCTTTTGTGATGACACAATATGCTTATCCTGGTAAATCAAATTAACTACACATAGAAATGCATCGAATCTTTGAAATATGCAATTTTTTGCACCACGTAACGAGTCGGAATGAAAGACCAGGTAGACACCTAAACCTGCTTTTGCTGATCCTATGAAAATCCAATGATCTTATTTTGACACTATTCATCGAGCAATAATCGACAATGCTATTTTAAAGATTTGATTTATTTTATCATTTACATGAAAATGCAAAGTTGCTGAAACTTAGTAAGCTTGAAGCTTCATTTGCATTACTTATTGTTATTGTTACTATTTATTATTTTCTTTATTATAATTATATTAATGATTGTGCAAATTTATAGTGGATTAGCAATATGAATTAGAAGGTGTAAGAATCATTGTTATGCCAAAAGAAAAAGTGAAAAAAGTACGACGTCAGAATTTTCATTCTGAAACAAGTAGAAAAGTAATAGCTAAAACATAGCCTTCCAATTTGATTAAACTTTGCTTATTCTTTCCACTCAATCATTGGTATTTGTTATGTCCAATATAATGCCATGAAGAGAGAAATAAATGAATAGACTGCAACTGACCGCTCTCTAGCATATTAGTTATAATATTAATTTTATTAATACTTTCCTAAAACAACACAGCAGCTGATTGTTGTCGCTATTGCTTTTGTTACTACTATCATTGCTGTTATCTTTGTTGTAGTTATTGGTTTTTGTCTCCGTTACTGTTGCTTTTTTTATAAGGTAGTGAATGCAAAATATTTGCTGGCAATGGCCTATTATTGTTATTGTCAATAATATTATTGCTCACGCGAGCCCAATATTCTGCAATCGTTGCTGCTGTTTTCCTTGCTTTCGCTGTTGATATTGCTGCTGTTGTTGTTGTTGTTGCAAGAAGATTCGAGATTGCTGCGGTCGTTGTTGTTGTTGTTGCAAGAAGATTCGAGATTGCTGCGGTCGTTGTTTTTGTTGTTGCAAGAAGATTCGAGATCTGGTAGTAGTAGTAACAGTTCGTGCTCTTATCATCTCCAGCGGACTTTGACTTGTTGTTGATCTAAAATCATTTAAACAATACTTTAAGTCATGCTATCCACAGGCATAATATCTGCAATCTCACTGATTGATTTGACTAAATACTTCATTGCAGATAACCTCGAAATCCCATCTCGTGCATAGATATTTTGAAATTCATAAGCAAACAATTCTTATGAGCTTGCGAGAAATTTAAATCAAAACTTTTTGTTTGTAGGTATCCTCAAATATTTGCTTTTGACTGTAAATGAAAATTATGATGATATAATGTAAATGATAGTTAAATAACTGAAGCACTGTCACAACGCAAGCAGTTTTGCTATAAGAAAAGATTTATTGAAAGATTTATTGAAATCTCCAGGTTTATTTCTATTTGTGTTCTGTAGTTTTGTCTACAGTCGTCCGCGATTATTTCTGTGATTTTTGTCATAAGATGATAATTTTAAATGCCGAAGTTAAAAGGATGATTCGAATAACTCGTGACCCGTGTAAACACAAAAACTGGTTAAACAATTGATAAGAGTAATTAGTATTTATTTTGCCGTGCATTGGTTTTATTATGTGGAACGCTAAGCGAAACATATTTTCAGTAACGAATTCAGAGCGCAATAAAACAAACGGAACTATTGACTATTCGAATTTTTTTTCATCATCTTTTCAACTGATAATTTTCATCAGAAATCTCATTCGATAAAATTTGCTTTGAAATAAACTTTTATTAAAAATTTTACAAATTGCTGAAATTTATTGAAATAAAAAAGAAAAGAGGAAATCAACCTCTGACTGATTGATTTTCTAACTGATGCTGTAGGTCGTTGTACACCTGGTCGTTGGAAACTATTCGAAGATTTGGAAAATCCTCTAAAATGTTCAACATATTGTTGTCTCGGTGATGGCGTTGACCAAACTGGCATTCTACGAGTAACAATTGGTACCTGAAAACTATTTGTATATCAACTTCGCTATTTTCTCCTTACTATATTAATTTACCGTAATATCAACATAAGTAAATTAATTGATCAAATAATTGCACTAATTCACTCAGATGACTCATTTCACTTTTCTTCAAAAACATACCCTTGCTGGTCCAACATTTTTGCCGTTTTTATGCAGAATAAATGATGGTAGATGAGGGACTAATTCATCGTATACATCGTTTTTATCAGCCAATTTGTTGAAATCATCTTCGAAATTGTAATCAAATGATTTTGGATTGCTAAATTGTGTCTCGTCCAGTAGCATATTTTCTGTAAACTGTTCGAATTATTTTAAAAGAAGAAAACTTCACATGTTAGTCACAATCCCTTAGCATCGTATAACCTTTCTCTTGATCTGACTACGTTCTAACCTTATCTAGGATAATTGAAATCGTAGGTATGAAGAAATAAAGAGAGAGAGAGAGAAAATAATAAACTTTCCGTCTATTTGGTTTCCCACTACATCAATTATTTTTCCGGATTTTAATAGGAATCATTTTACGTAGACTTGATAGTGTGTACAGACCATTGACATCTTTGTACATGTGTTCAAAAATCTTTTAGTTTTATTTCACTACTCTAGGCAGAACATATTTCGTGAATTGGTACATTTGATGGCGAAACAAGTAAATGTTTCCAGCTCGAAATGAAGTTCTATCAAAATTGAAGAAAAAAGCGTTTAAGAGTAAAAGTAGATATATTTAACAATCGAAACGGCAAGTCAAGTGGATAATCATCAAGGAAGGCTTACCTATTTCATGGGTTTGAACTTGGGTACGTGCTTTCGAAGTTGTTGCAGCGGATAAAATAAAAAGCACTAGAAGTGGATGAGAGATTGATGACATGCAGCAGTGTTGCTTCCATGAAATTTGCATCTTTCTTATTTTTGTCACCAGCAATTTGTTTCCTTAATAAGTTTTTTTTTAAAAGATTCCATTGAATTAGAGATTTAAGCAACTTCAAAGAGGAATTAAATACAGCTATAAACAACAGAAATTTCGAAATTAATGAGAAGCAGAAATGACTTTCAGTAATTAAACAAGAAATTGAAACGAATCAGAGCTGGAGGCTCTAGAGAGCTTTAATTTTTTAAACTGTTTCTTGAAAATTGACACTGCTTGATCGTAATGGAGTGATTGTATCCATAAGTTATTACTTTAATTAGAAATCCAGGCAGTAGAACTATAGCAATCAGTTATCATCATTTTGTAGCAATTCTTTCATCGGAACTCTAGGAATGATAGACTTGTGGTATAACGAATAAACACACTTTGTAAGTTTTGCTTCTCTAATTAAAAAGCCAAATACAGGAACTGCAATAAAATTGAGAAACGGAGATTTTTATCACAATTTTGTAAGAAATTAATTATAGTCTAGATTATGTAAAATATTAAATGAAAAGTTAATTTATAAATAAAAATGTAATTTCTGTGATGAGATTTGCATATTGCTAATAATATAATGCATTAAATTTGTATACATCAATCAAAATTAATTGCCCAACAAAAATCCCCAAGAGTCACTGAAGCTTAAGTGAGGCATTATGCTAGAAATATTAAAAATTTTGATTTCACATTTTCAATCTTTTCTCGGACAATCATTTATGAAAAGGAAAATAGACGAAGAGAGCTGGATGAACAACCAAAGTTCACATGTCCGATTTATATTTGTAATTGAGATCGCTAAAAAAAGTAAGAGCAACAAGTTGAGATAAAAAAGTGCCGAATTAAACTAAACCGGTTCAATTATCATTGAAAATGCAAGAAAGTCTTCTAAGAGAAAAAAATAAGAAAGCCTTTTGGAAAAGAATTATATTTAATTTTAAAATATAGAAAAATTGTATGCCATTGATGCTTGTTTTTACAATAATACTTCTAACAGTCTTTAACAATCGCAGTAAACTGTTGGGTGAACAGTAAAACCATTTCATGGAATCCATAATTTCATTAAACAAAGTTAAAAATTACTTTCAAAAAAATACAGCAAGAAATTGGTCGAGCACAGTACCTAAGCCATTACATTTTTCACGAAAAATTGCTTTCTTGCGGCGAACGCTGAGATCTTATGATAACGTCGTTGATTGATTATAGTTAAATGACATATACAAATGCGTATGGCGTCATCTTTTCAAACAGTAAAAAAAAATTTTAAAAAGGTGAAAACTGAAGTAAATTATTTTTGCGAAAATTGTGCAGAAATTTCCTTTCTTGCAACTTACAAAGATAGATAGACTCTAAAAACAAAAAATAATCCCGTGGGAAAAAATTTACGATATTGTTGCCGGATAATTGATGAAAAAGAAAAAGCAAAAATGAAAATAGCTTCAAATATTGTACATTCTGTTTATGATGCTATTTGTTTTTATCGTTGCTGATGTCCAGCTTATTTTTTCTCTGGTTTTTCAAGATAATCCTAAAATTTGCTCGTCTTCTCATGATATCGGGTAATCACGAATACATAAAGTCAATCAGTGGAATCGTGAAAAACTACTGGTCAATACATATGACCAACAAAATCACAAGCTGAAGTGTAAAATAACCTCCGTATGTCACGCACGTGCTTCTATTTGAGAAAGAAATTTTTAATTGTCACTTCTTTCAATTGCATTAATTAGGAAGAAAATAGCTGGAAATTTTCTAAACTAGTTTTTTCCTATTTCAAGAAAAAACTTCGGTTAGGAACCAAACTAACCCAATTTTCTGAATTTATTGTTTTCCATTTTTTAAAATGAATTGTCTTTCACTACTCAGATAAACCTATCTTAGATGTTTATTGATTGATCAGATACCAATCAATGCTAAATTTATTAAATCGTTTGATAAAAGAGTAGCAAAATAGATTTCAAAAAATTACTGGGCATTTACAAGTAACGCAAAAAATACATTTTCAAATTGACAAAGACCTACGACATGAAATTATTAAGATATTCATAGAGAGAAAATATCAGATAGCTTATTTGGATATTTGTTAAAATGCAGAAGCTTTTTTTGATAAACAAAAAAAATATAACTAAAGAAGAAAAGTTCGATTTTTAAAATAAAATTGCATTCACTGATTCAAAGAATTTTGAAGAATAGTTTTTAATTAAATTACAACTCCAAGACGACAATTTATTTTGACAATTAAACTTGTCAAATAAATATTTGTTTCGAAATAATAAAATTCTTTGAAATTTATGTTTTGTTTAAAACAGTGCTTTCGTTCAAAAAAGTTCGTTTGAATAATTTGCAAACATATTACAGTGTTGTATAATCGGTTCACTCATTTTCCAAGTATCTTAAATCCTTCAACACTTTTTAAAAATTAATTTTTTGTCCGTTGTTTGAATTTCATCAAATTAAGATCGCTAGTTGTTTCTTTACAGCATCACAACAAAATCGATAATATATTTTCATCAAGATATACTAAAGAACACAAGAGTAATATGCATTTGTAGGGGCTGATAGGAAGGTTGATTAGAAGCATTATATGAAAAACTAGCCCAAAGAGAATGAAGACTTACTTTGTAAAGTAATCAAAGGGGCAAATTAAGAGACTGATTAAGAGATTCGATTGAGATCTCACTTCCATTGAAATGTGAATTTAATCTGGTCAACACTAAAGATTTATAACTTAAGTACTGTAGATCGGATGTAAAAGCAGGATAGCAATTATGAGCCGATTTTTGTTGGATCAATAATGAAAGCTAAAGATATTGCGAGTGATTATGATGATAATTGTTTGCTCTCGTTATCATAAAAAATTCAGTTGAAATAAACAAGTAGAGAATTTGCATAATTTGTTAATTATTTCATAAAATAACGCGACAAGCGTGAATGATAATGCTAGTTGACTGATTCATTAGTTAATTGGCTGATTAATAAATTTGGATGGGTTAATAGAATGGTATTTATTTGCAAAATTCGACAATTTGGTGTGACTGACAGTGCCACCGTTTAAGAAAAGGAAATTCTTTAACATAAAATGAAATGGAAATCACACTTGACGATAGTACTGCAAACTGGATAGTTTTGTTTTTCTCCCGGCCTCTGCTTTGATTAATTGCGATGAACGATCCGACGTTGGTTACCTTTTTAAAAATCTTAAACTCATAGCTGAAATTTTTATTTGCATGACTATCGTCACATAAACATACATTGATCATGCATGATTGTATGACAATTTTCACCAGTATTAGAAGCGACCAGAAAGGAAGAATAGTGTTAATTAGAACTTCAAAGATAGTGCTAGTTTTCTAATCCTTCAAATATACATATTTAATTTTAATTCTGACCCACTGCAAATTAGAACTAATTGAAAATATGCACTGCTTCCTCATTCCTAATCACATTCCACAATTACAGACACGTTTCTCAGGGAGGATTTACTCAACTACCAAACTTCAGGTCCAAATATGTAGAAGTACGAGAAAACTAGAAGTAGTAGTAGGAGAAAACAAGTAAGAGAAATTTTAAACGAACAAACTTTTTTTAATATATCCTAGCGGACTATGTAGCACAAGCTTGCGTCGTTTTCGTTACCGAAGAATCATATGTTGTTGACAACACAGAAATCTGAAACTAGAGTATAAAAATCATTATTTTCAAAGTATTATTTCATAGTAATTCTTAATTTAAAAAAAATAACAATTAATTTAAAAAGATAAATTAATTCAAAGAAGACATTCTATAGGCATAAATAAAGAAGTAACCGGGCAGAGCTTATTTTACTGCTAGAGCTTATTTTTTAAATTAATGTTCAAAGTTCGCAACCTAAATTTGTAACTCCTTCTCGAATTCATGATTTATGAATGTGTTCTTTAAATTAATTTATCTAAAATGAAAGTGTTTATCAAAAAAGGTGAAAAATGCAAGCTGAACTGCGAATATCATTTAAAATTTCTATTTGTATGATGCTATTTTTTGCATGACCTCAAAGTTTTGAAAATTTTCTGTATCACTGAGTAATCAATTTTAAATGGACAAAAAACTCAAATGACCACAGTTCGTTAATTAATAATTAGTGAACTGATTAGTGATTCTCAGGAAAAATGTAGAGAAAGTTTACAATAATGTCACAGCGGGGGACAAGCACAAATTTTGAGAATTGTGCAGAAAGCTTTTTAAATTTTTAAACAAAGCACAAAAAGAAGACGAATATGAACTCATTACGGCAAGAAAGAAGCGGAAAGGTAAAAGCTGCCTTTTATGTGACGACATAATTAGTTCATCGCCAATTCTTATTTCAATTTTTTCACAGAGTTCTCAAAGATCGCCTCTTTGTCTATTATGCATCATTTGATTTATCTATAGCGCTTTTGAAAAATCGCGATAATTAAAAAAGTTGGAATTAATGAAATAGACTTTTAAAAATTATTCGGTCAATTTTCCTATTTTCAGACTTAATGCTCATATTTTAAAATCCTACATAAAACTCAATTTACATTTCCTTGTTTGATCAAAATTTTATTTTAAAATTCAAATAAGAAGAATATATATATATATATATATATGTATATAGTCTGTGCTGGTAAATAGCACAGACTATAGATCCATGCCATCAATACGATTTAAATTATGAGTTTCAAAACCAAATTAATCATACTTCGATTCTTCTTTTAAAACTGAACACGTTATTACTTGCAAACTATTAATTGCTTAATAATTTTTTATTGAAATTCATCGTTCCTGTCAAAAAGACGAGATTTTTAGACGAGTAAAACGTACTTTTTTTAAATTGGTTCCACTTCCAAGAAGAAATTCCTCTTGCATCCATGAGAAGTGAAATCACAATGACATTATTTGATTATTCAGTTACTCTCTTTAGCTTGTTTTCCTATCCACAGCTAGAAATGTTATAAAAGAACATAAATGTATTTTTTTTTAATTAATACGACTGATATTCATGAAGTAGGCACAATTTTTAAATGAAAATTGGTTGCTTCGCAATATTTTCTTTTTTTTGGCGGAAGTCCAAGAAAATTTGCAGAGATGAAACTCAGTTAAGAGTATCATACATATTTGTATTTGTCTTGAAAATAATGAAAATATCTCTTATATTTAGATACTGTCAGATAAGCCACTAATTGCAAATTCTTCATTGTTTTAAATGTATTCCATTTGATCCAGGATGAGACAATGAGTGAGTGCCCTGCATCCTGAATTTTATCAACAATAATTTATCTGCACTTCAATTTTTTTTTTGAAAATCATATGTTTAGGCTTGGATCATCCGCTGAGGCATAATAAAGAGAAAAACGAAAACATTTCTGCTGCGTGAATGGAATTCAAAGATAATAATATTTAAGCCGTTTATAAAAAAAGCTCATGCCGCCGCTGTTGAGAACAAAAAAGGAAAGCAGTGCTTTACTTTCATTGAGGCAACAACAAAATACCATATGCCAGAAATTATTTTCGGTTAAATCTGAATTTAGCAATCCCGAAAGTTTCTTATATTTAAATATTAAAATTTTAACATACAAACTGTTATGCCAAAAATACATTTTAAAGCTGAACAGGAAGGTTGAACAATAGGATCAAGCTCTTTCATCACTACAACTGCAATTTCCTCTTCTATCAAAGCATGAAACAATGAACCAAATATGTTCTTTAAATAGCCTGTGAAAATTAGTACCGCAAATAGTGTGTGAAAATAAGTACTGCCCAAAAATACTGGGCACTCTCTTTTTTGTTAAACTTGAATTTCAACGTAGAGAAACGAATGTAAAGAAATTTTATAGACCTAAAAACATTCAGAGTATTCTCACTCATGAACTGATTGATTTAAATTCTCTTGTTGAATTAAAATCAAAATTGAAATAACAGAAATAATTATTGTGTTCATGATAACTAATTAATTCATTTCTTGAGAAGTAAGAAAAATGTTGAAAGATTTCTCAGCAAATTTGAAACTTATTTTCATCTAATAGCAAAGTTCGTAATAACTTGCCAAGTCACAAAAATATCATTTTTTTCTTTCGCATGTGATAACATCCAATCTTAGTAATGAGTTTTAGTATACAACATGTTGTACGGTTCAATCGAGACATGTAAATGAAATCGAAATGACTTCATTCTATCTTTCATTTCTTTATTTTATCCGTTTTTTCTCAGAGTACAAAAGGTGCAGGAAAAAAAGACGTAGGTAAAATTGTAACTCATTCCTGATTTAAAGCCGTACTTCGGAATTAGTTAACTTATCATATTCTAAATTATCTGTGTCTTTCCATATTGCATGTCTTCACTTTTGTATTGTCGCCATGCTATTCATTCATGTCTCTGAAATTTTCGTAGTCATTGTCGCTGCTATGTCACAGTTCTTCCAGTACAGCTCTGTCACATAAGTATTATCCTTATCCGATATTTTTACCAGCTCAGCTCCATCTTATTTAGACTGATACAAATTCCACTCGCTCCTTTTTATGAAATTAAACTGTCTAATTTACTATCAAACAATGAGTGCTTCAATTTTAAGGTATTTGTCTATTTTTCGGTTATCTTACAAGTAAAAAATGAAGTTGAATGTTTCATGAAGCATAAACACATGGATAGAGAACTTTTCGTATCCATATCATCTTCAGCATCAAGTAATTGTTTGGTGTACAATTGGTGTGCAACTGTCTGTCGATAACTGTCTGTCAGCTTTATAAAACAAAAATAATATGCGAAAGAGAGTTTCACAAAGCTGGTGATGAATTTGAAAAGTATGTTGATTAGCTTTTTGATTTTCAAGAAAATGCAACGGCTTGATGGCTACAGGAACTTTAAAACTCATAAAATCTTCTGGCTCTTCCTGGAATTAAAGACTATAGTGTATTGGTGATGAAAGTCGGCATCAAGATAAAAGATGCCGAAAGCGCTAGTTTTACGTTTGAAATTTGAAAGTAGCAAGATTTCAGTATTTAAAATGTTCTGAAAGCTGAATAGCAATTGCGATGAGCCATGCGAAAAGTGAAAGCAGTAAGTACTGAGGATGAGTCAACGTCATCATGACATAAGCAATGCAAACGGCAGTCGTGTGACCAAAAAAAAATATGAGTTTTAAAAAAATCTTACAGATATTGGTAGATTTGCTATTGTAATCAATGGTAGTGAACGAGCGCTAAGGAAACTCAAAGAGGATATATTGGAAGTAGGTGATAAATTTTTCAGAAATTATAAGTCAGTATAAGTTATTGAAAAGTGTACGAACATGAATGACAACGGCCAAACCAAAGCAAAAATGAGTTCTTCTAGAAGATTGTCGGTAAAGATAGGCCTTAAATTTCACATAATTTGTGTATAAAACAGCCTATGTATTTTGTCCTGAAATTATTCTGCAAAGCAAATCTTATGTTTTGTTTATTGATTATGAGCTTTTTTTTAAAAAAGAGGACCTCTGAAGCAAATGGCCATTATAGTATCATGTTAGGTTTCTCCGAAGGAGTATTGGCAAAGTGCAAGGGCTCATTCTGGTTATTGCATGAATTTAGGACTAATTATGTTGGTCATTTCCTTTAGAATAGAATGACTTTGAACTGAAATAAAAATGACTGAATTGATGTTATATTTAAAGAAGATGAAATCAAAGATGGAGTGTGTCGCAGTAAAGCAGAAAAGGAAATCTATATTTCAAGCGATAGGCTCGAGATGAAGAGAATGATATTCACCTCATATGTTGCTCATTTTTCATTGTTTATTTCGAGCTTTTCCTGATTATCGATCCTTACTATTTTGGCCTAATTGAGAAACGGTATGAATATTATTCACTCATGTTCCGAGCTTAACCTTTCTTCCAGCCTATATAGAAGAACTTCACTTCAATTTTTTTCAATTACTTTATTTTGTTATTCTTTAATTACAGTCAGTTTTGCATCATTAACATCATTATTTATAAGAATTTAATTGATAAACATCAAACTAATATATGGGAAGAATAATGATTGTTTCTTTAAATTTTTTGATTTTATTTAATTACCTATTTTGAAATTATTTTTTGCTCTTTCTTGTATTTAGCTGAGTCTATAATTAGTGTAAAGTGATTCAGTTTGTTAATAATTAACTGGTCATTGTGTGTACTGATCATGAAGTCTGCCTTCATCCTAATTTTTTAATTACTTGAAAATTCTCTAGATAAATTAATATATCAGTTCAACCACATGTGGTCATTTAGTAAAATAAATTGCTTGAAGAAACAGACTAAGGTAATAAGAATAAGGGAATTAAATTCGCGGAAAATTGTATTTTACTGAGAAGGAGGTGTTCATCGACGTGAAGAGGGGGAGATACGGGGAATGCGGCAGCACACGGCAGGTGGTCCTGCTGGGTTGATTGAATTACTCGGAGATAGGATAGATGACATATGAAGGTCATTTTGGACCAATGTGAAATTTTTTCATTAGTGCTTGATGAAACATTGGAGTAGTGTGGTGCCATCGTAAATGGTCAGTCATTTTGACATGTTTGGTGATAAAAGCAGCTGTCATGGTATTAGTCACGGTAGTTCTGAAGCAAAGATAGATGACATGATTGTCAAATTTTTGGCTAAAGTACGTTTCAGGCTGATGATAACATACGTCACATCTAATACATCATTCTAAACTTATTTTCTCAAATCTATTCCTTTGATTGCTCAATGATCTCTCATGATTACTAATTGTTTTAAACAGTTAGATATTTCCACGAATAGATCTTTGAAATCGAAGCAGAAATACCAACAACGTTGCTATGCAATTAATCGACTACTACTGAAATATCTTTGCATATTAATGCTAACAAATGAAGATTATAACCATGTGAATCAAATTAAGTCATCAAATTCTGAGTTGATCAGCTACACGGTTTATCATTTACTCATATTTTAATTTTCTAAAAGGGCTGAATATTCTTTACAAATGTTAGACCCATACTTACACTAATTTATACTTATGCGTACACTGATCACGTTTCTTTAATCGATTTTTTGGCGCTAATGATTGCTATTCGTTATCATCAGCCATATCTTAAATGATTATCACACTTAGCGTCTCCATCTCTCTTATAATTCAAGTCAGATATCTATTTTCATTTAAAACAATAACCAGTGCTGTTTTTTTCTGTCTTAATTTTGCTCTTCTGTTGTTATATCAATCCATACTGTACTGCAGTCCTCTTTCAATATTACAGATATAGTTTAGAAGCGTTACAATGTATGTAATAAAATTTCTGCAGGAAAATATGCATTTACCATCATTATCATCAATTAAGAACTACAGTCCACAATGTATTTCGGATATCAGTTTTAACAACCTCATTTTGCAGACAGTAAGGTAATAGCACAACATTAATTAGAAAAAGCAGTAGAACGCAAGGAGAAAAAAAGTAAGTATAGACTTGTTAAGACTTTTTTGCAGCTTGCATGGCTTATTAAAATCTCAGGCCTTATACTCAGCAAGATAATTTTCTTTATCCATTGCTTCCTAATTAAATATATTATCATTAGCTGGGTTTTTAAAATCATTGTTTTTAATGATATTTCAATCGTCATCATTTATTCCTCTCTAAAAGCACTAAATTTGTTACACTTATTCCGACCTATGTACCTTGTACGACATTCTCCCCGCATTCAAAAATCATCCTACTGCACTCTCAAATGCATCTTCCTACAATGTTTGAAATTAAATTTTTAAATTATATGCAAAATATTCCTCCGTTCAGTTATACTTTTTTTTTCGTATGACTGATGGCTCTGAGTCACTGCATGGGAAAAGATCTGAAAATGGCCAGAACTAAGGAGCAATGAAACAATCATCTCAGTTGCCAATCTATCTATATTTTGCTTTCTTCGCTATCTTCGAATCTCATCACAAATAACTGAACGTTAATTTACATTCGCCTAATTCTGTTGCATATTGTAGAAAGTTGAGCAAATAGATGAGATGCAAGACTTACTTACTTAAAATTTTAGGCGATCCTTTAAGATCTTTCATGACTTATCAGTGTACTTGCTAGCACATTATCCAGTTTACTTTGTCCATAACCAATTGCTGTGTGAATTATCGATGACTCTTATCGTAATGTGATTTTCACATTTATGTCCGTCCATTATCATTGGTTTGTCTATTCGTCTGTCCATTCTGTTGTTCGCTTACTCTAACAAAATCCGATTCAATCAACATTTCAAATGGAAAAGACAGAATGGGAAAATGGATGAAATCATTGGCAATATATACATTTCCGTCATCGCTTCTCACTCTTGGCCATTTTGGATCGTCTACCACGCAGTGACTCAGCACCATATGTAGCCGCAATAGCAAGCCAAACTGAAAAAAATAGCTAATGTCCTCATCAACATCTCTTCTCTACTTTAAATTTCTGCGTTGCTACTACGTCTTCTTATTGAACACTTAGACAAACTCTCGAAATTGGAAGCATAAATGAAATAATGTTATTTCGTCCAAAATTCGAAGTAATTTATAATTTTAATGCGTAGTAGTCAATCCAGCTTCACTTCACAGTTTCATAAGAATTGATTATATTCTAAATTCCCATTATCGTATTTCTCTCAGTGAATCCTTTACCAGAATTGCTTTCAAATGTATTCAGGAAGCAATTTTTAAACAGAAATATAGAGTATCATTTGTAATTAAGGTATTTGATTATTAAGTCATAAATGGTTTGAACCAGTTTGTCTTTTTAATTTTTTTATTTCGACAGGTATATGCACCTTAAATATGCATACTTTAATTGTAGTAGCGATCCTTGTAATGCTCATTGTTACATGGCATTAAAAGAAGCTTGGTGACATTTTTTTCCGCTATGTTTAGAATAAATTTATAACACATTGTTGAAATGGTTCATTCCATATTGCTGTTGTTCATTGTTTACTGAGGAATATAGGACACACATTGCAAATGCATCACTTCCATTTTTTATGGTTATGACTATCGTTTTCCTTCTTTCTTTGACTAACAATCATTCGAGGATCACCGTTATCATATCATGCAGGTGACTGTCACTCTTTATTGATGCATATATGTTTACTAGGCGCTACAAATTATTTTCACTCTTATCACTTCATTTTGGTTGTCCTTTACTAAAATTCATCGCCACTGAGCATTAATGAATTATTCATTCTTCCAACAATAGAGAAATACATTACATCTTAATCGATTTAATTTTGTACCATTATGAGTCATCTAAATGGATGTTTTTATGAAATTTTCTTTCGAAAAAACTTTATGGAATACAATGAGTAGTTTTCAGGGAATCATCATCAGCTAATATGATTACGTATAACGATATTAACGGATAACGATAAACAATCCGTCTTAACTATTTTGCATCATTCTATCTGTGTCACCATGGCTATCTTTGATGGATTGATAACACGGTGACAGTCACTGATCATTCATCTCAATAATGTCATTCATATATCTAGCACACATATTTATCTCTTCCACATCTCTCTCACTATTACCCATCCATCCGCATTAACCTCTAAGATTCTTGTTCTTAGCAATAATTTCTAACTTACTTTATGAAGCTGAATAATCTGCAACTTATATAATGAAAAGATGAGATCTTTGAATGAATAAGGAATGATCTATTTTTGGTTTTTGATTCATTTGACAGTTTTATTTATTCTTGGCTGACAATACAAAAACGCTTTCTCCTGTGAAAATACTTCCTTCCAGTATTTTCTCTTTCATTCACTCGAGATAAAAAAACCTACCTAAATATCGTAACTTACATATCTCAAGAACTTTTTCACATTTTCCTATGCCTCATTTTCAACAGATCCATAAGCGCTACCACTTGATTGTCCTTGTATTTGTGGGGGATTTATGTAAACTGCTCTGCAGCTTTATTTTACTGTGAATTATCTGCCGATGAAATAGAAAGTTCAAGCTAATATTTATTTCTTTGCTTCAATTTGTGCTTTCATTTATTTACAATGGTGAAATACTTTCGGACGTCCGATTTTTTAAGCTTTTCTTTAAGAAGCAACTTGCTCAAAGAAAATGTGTCTTTTTTTCTTACAATCTATAAAATAGTTATTGACTTTTCACTGAGAAATACCGAGAATGGATCCATTAAGATTGAAGTTTCCCTAAGATGGAAATTTCGACCAAATCTAGATGATAAGATTAGCGGGTGATTTTAAACAGATAAATGTTCTTAAATTTTATCCATATTAGTTTATTAGTGATCCAAGCCAAAAAGTCGAATTGCAGTGCACGTAGAAAAGTGAAATTATGGGCTTGGGCTACTAATTTTCTATCATATTCTGTAGAAATCTGTCTTACAACCATTGCAGAGATCATACCGATATCATAGAATTAGTACCATTCAAGTCAGATAAGTAAAATAACTATTTATACGAAAGTGTTATTGTCCTATTTCTAATATTGCGTCATTGCTCCATTTTTAATAATTTTTGAGACCCACAATGAAGATTTGCAGAGAAGCGTTCTGTAAGCATGGATGAAGCGCCAGCTATGCAACATCTGTCTTATGAAAAAGGTTCCAAACAAATACAAAACATTGTAAAATAAATGCTTCAGACTTTAATTTATTCCCCTGAGTCGAAATTTTGCTTTTCGATATTTTATTTTGTGGTATAAATTATCTTCAACATAGATATGTCTCGATTTGATGCTCTAAGAGCTTGATATTGACGTAAGAAGTCATTTCTGTGGCTCTGGTGCTAACATTTTCCGTTTTTGACATCCTTAGGCCCTTTTTTGCTGGTAATTATTTATTTTAAAGATTCTTGTAAATTTTTTGAGAATTCTATTTTTTGACAATTGATAAGTGGCAATTCCAGATGGATTGCAGACTAGGAATGATGTAATTGAGGCGGATAATTTAGAAACGATATCTAATGCTGCTGGAGCTGTCACCGATACACTTAATCAGCATGTAAGCTTTCAGTTTACCTGTCATCGTTTTCAGAATTTAAGGATTTCTTGTTATTAATCCATTAAAAATTCTGAAAAATTTACGTTAATGTTTTTGTCTTCTTCATTTTGATACTAAGGCATTAAGTTTGAGAACTTTTAGCATCTCAAGAAAATTATGGAAATTTTTTTCCAGCCTTTTAAAAAGTTTTCAGGATTATTCAGTAGATCTTCCAGTGGAATCCATGAGACTCAGTGCTGATTTTCCGATTAAACCAGAAAGGGGAACTCCCGTGGTAGGATGCAATACGACAAAAGTGCTTGCAGATGATACCATTTCGGGGTCAGAAAATTGGGAGCAGAAATGTTGCGATCACAACGGTTCTTTCGAGAAAGAGAACTTCTTTACAACACGTTCACGTACCCAGGAACCGCTTTTTCCGGAACATCAGGCCAATGAAAGTCGCAGTGCCCGAGAGGAGCTGAAGACTGACATTGCTCCAGGAATCCATGAAGTGCCACTGCAAACTGATAAACAAAGCAGATACGATTTCATGTTGGGCAACCACGATGCATTCAATAGCAACTTTGCTGGCAATAATAATGACAACGGATGTAATGTTAATTATCTTGACAATAATAATGACAATTTTGCTAGCAATATTTTGACCAACGCGAAAAGTGATGTGCTATCAGCCGCTTTTTTTCTAGCTTATAAGATGCCAAGTGGCGCTCAAGTACCAAATATCAGTCACAATAACGATCCAATTACAACTGGAATGAATGACTATCAGGATGAGAGTGACAGTAATTTAAAAGTGAGTTTTACCGACAATATTGTGGAAGTGCTGCTCTATGATTCATCTCGCAAAATCCGATCTGTTATCCTGAAGTATCGAGTGACTGAAGATGACTCCATGATGAAGAGAGGCCATATAATTCAGTAGTACATTTGATAAGCAAATGATTTAACAGATGCTACGACTGCTGCAATCTGTCGTGCGGCTGACGCCCAACAGTAACCAGTGTAGATTGGTATACTTTGTGAAAGATGATGAGGTGGTGATCAGGGAGAGTAGTCAGCTTCACTTACAACTTTGAAGGATCTCTTTCTTTTAGTTGCACTTCATTATGCATCATCATTTCTACAGAAAGAGAAATGAATTTGCCTATCTGCTGATACGCTAATTTAACGCAACTTTTAATGTGACATTTTTTTCAGAATAACAAATATTTGAATATTTTAGGAAGTCTCAACAAAGGAGCAGTCATTTGAAGACTCATCAAGAAAACCACACGATATCAGGAAAATTTCGGACAGGCTAGAAACATTCAATAAGAATAATGAGGTGATTTTTGATTTTGTTGGAATCATCCTTTTAAAAAATCTAAATTTCCTTAATGTAAAGCAGTACAGTGTGCTAGTTCATCCAGCAATTCTCGAAAGTTTGGATCATATTTCGGCATTATATCATCCTCCAGTTGAAAATAAGCAATGGAAAAGGTAGCAGCTGGATTTTTCTTTTTAGGTGTCGAACGTTTCCATAAAAATTTTGCGGCCAAAAATTGAAGAGACTGAAATGCCAACAAAAGGTTTGTCATGTATCATTTTTTTTTAAGCTATCATTTTAATAATCCAAAGTAATTATTATGTTCAATTAAGTTGTTAAGTGATATTTTTCATGAATAATTTTTCCATAATAAGATTTTTCCAGAATGTCCAGCACTGTATGTGCAAAAGATTGAATGAAATATTTTCCCATTCATATTGACAAATTTTCATAATTAGCAAGAAAGCTATTTTGTACAATTTCCGACAGAATGGAAGGGAAAGAAACAGAGTGCAAATAGCGTGAAACTGCTTGCTTTTGTCCATTTGTGGTCGTAAAATGTTGGATTGGCTTATTTCAAAAAGAATTCTATTGTTTATAAAAGATGTCCAATTGTTTGTTTACATATTGCAGGAGTTGTATCCAACTTGAAATCATTGTTTGAAAGCAACGCTGTTAACAGTAACAGTGTTACCTGCAAAAGTGCCAGCTATAAACTTGGTTAGTTTATAATTTTTCAGATTTTCAGTGAATCGGTTTTTTTTAAAATATGTTCTGAGACTTTAGTGAGCCAAGCAAATTTCTCAAATAGGTTAAAGTTGTAAACTGCTCCAAAGATCAGTTAAATATGACTTTTTTCGGAGTCTGCACATCAATGCAGTGTCTAGTGAATTATAAAGAGGAATGAGATTTAAACCACTTGAAGTTCCGTAGTATAATGGATCTTCTTAACACATCTCAAATGAAAATTAATTAAACTGCATTGTTGGGTGAGTTGCCAATGCTTAATTTTTGTCAAAGAAAACATTATTAATGTCTTTATGTTGTGGCGATTACTTTTTCAAATTATCTTTTATAATAAAATGCATTTAATTGCAGAATATGGAGTTGGTCGATCATCGGGTACTTTGAATAAAGGCGTATTTCACTAATACATTGCAAACTGTCATCTATCCTTGAAATTACCGATTATTACCTTTCTTTGAATATTTGCATATTTGTTTGAGTACATACCTAACACTTGCACGGATACCAGCCGTGTATATTAATTATATGTATTAGCTGATAATAACAAAGTTTTTCTTTACATCAGTTCTTTTTTATCATAAACATAGCAGTTGCTTAATTTTTCATTCTTAAAACATTCTATAATCAATAAATTTTTTCTTTTTTACTAATATTGCACATGACAGAAAGACGAAGTATTATTGATTTTTGGTAAGAGGATTGGTCGGAAACTGGTTGATGTTCAAATTTCTTGGCTCATTGGCCAATGTCTCAAGATATATTCAAAGATTAAACAAGAAAAAAGATTTTTCGAAGTTTAACAGTTCGTATTTACTAGCAAAATGTAGTTCAGATTATTCCATTTGAATTTTTCCATCATTGACTATTAGAAATTGAGAATTCTGTAAATGAATTAAGGCTGGTATAATTTTTTTATGAAGCTCCTTCGTTAAAATTTTTTCATGATTCACAATCTTTATAATTTCCGGAATGTAGAAGCTCAGAATTGAGTCAAATTATATAAGAATATTTACTTTAAAAAATAATGGGAAATCAATAATTACCAATTGATAGTAAGTGCTGAATATATCATGATCTAAATCATTAATGATCTTTTTTGGGGAGGAAAGGGGAGAGAACGGCGCAAGCCAACTTTAGAATTCAGAATGGAAGTGTCAACTAAGGAAAAATATTGGAAATTGTAAATAAGAATCCAATGTAATTTAGAACTTCAGAATGACATGAATTCCAAGCATACCAACCCAGATATAACTGCAATTGAGATGATCAAACTGAAAATATTATATGGTGAGAGGAAAGAAGTTCAATGGTTTTAGAAAAAGAGCAATTAATTAATCTGATAACAGAATCATTTAGCGCATAGGAAAACACAGGATATAGAATGGAATAATAATGAAATAAAATCACTAACTGATCATTTTCCCTGAAAAGGATAGTTTCCGTAGGAAGAAAGGGAAAGTCAGAAAAAAAAGAAAAAACTCGAATTATTTTAATATCACAACAATTGTAGGGATAATGTCTGCATATGCTCTAAGATCCGAATGATTCGGTTCATCTGGTGATATATTGCAGTTGAGCTTCTGAAAATCTATTTTCATATATGTCATGGGATTCATGATTTATGCAGACATTATAAACGCTATTTCATAGATAACCGATGAAAAAGAAAAGGATTAATAGTATGTTATAGGCAAAATGAATATGACATCAAACTATTTGTGCTTTTCACAGTTCTTGCATGCTTCTAAAATATGAATTTATTAAAGAAATACGCAGATTCTTGATTTTCGTTTCTAGCTGCCAAAGTGATAAAATTATTGATAAATCACAAGGCAAGATAACTGCTATATATTTCTGGAAACTTAAAGTAGAGAGTTAGTAATTACGATGTACAGTAAAGTTTAAGAAAATGGAAAATGTATGTTATTTAATGTCATCAAAAAAGAAACAAGAAACATTGATTTAATTGACGGTTCCGTTTCCTGATGTTATGCTGGCAAGTTTTCAATTTCACACTTTCATTTTCCCAAATATTCTTGAAATTGAAATTTTGAAAACTGAGAACATGGAAAGTTTAGTTCGAAAAATCCCCGCTATGATTTTTTCCAATTAAATAATCTGATAATAGTTTTTTGATTATGCATCATTGGTATTAACACTGTACTGAAACTCAATAAAATTCAATTTATGATTTCAATAGCACTGAAAGGAAATAAGAATATTTATAGAGTGCAATTGAGAGATTAAATAAACAAAAAAAAAAAAAAAAAACAACCGTCAAATAAATCAAAGTATAAGCAGACGGGTTGATAAGCAAATCACAACAGAATGTTCAAGGAATATTGAATTTAATACTTTATAAAACTGCTCATTAATCATTGACCAAATTTAAACAAATTAGAAAAACAATCAGACCATGCACTTGATCAATATAAAAATTAATCGGATAAACGAATGAATATAAAAATCCGTATAGAAAAATAATTAAAAGAATTAAAATTGAAATTATATTAAACTCAACAGGTGATAGAATCTTAAAAAATCTTTTTTTCATTTTTTCTTTAAAATTTCTATCTCCTTAAAATCTTTCATGCTTTTGGGACACTAATTTCAAAGGATGATAAACATATTTCGTCTACTGCGCGTTTACCTAACAAATTTAAGATTCAAAACAAAAAATCTCAAGACGATTAAAACCAACTTTGCAAGCTGAGGCGTTACCAAGAATACCATTCCAACTTACAGAAATTATAATGAACTGTTGAATGAGTACGTTTTATTCTAACATACGTATTATTCTAATCGTTTCTGCAGAATTCAGGACAGTGGTCAATTAGCCGAACTTCTTCTCATCCATAACACTCGTTTCCGCACATTCTTCCTTAAGTGCTTGCAATGAATGTACCGCCACTGTTGTTTCTTCTTCTTCACTTCTCCGAATTACCTTAACGTAAAGTACCGTAATTAGACGAATTTCTCCGCGTTTCATTAAATTGATTTGGCAATATGATCATGAAAAAAAACTTTTTTGATTAAAATATGATCAAAAGTAGTATTAAAGTATGAATAGTACGTGAAGAACCTCAGTTGGTATGCCAACAGTTGCAATCATTTCCGTTTCTGATGTCGTTTCATAATGATTAGTTGAGAACAATGACTGCGACAAAACATTACTCGCATTCAAATCTGTAGAACCATAATTAATCGAATAATCTCCTACCGTAGAAGTAAAAAGAACTAAGAGCACGAAAATAAATATTATAATATAAGTGAGTCCTGATACATTGATATTAAATGACATTTTAAATGATGGAAAAAATACTTGGAAGAGAAATTTCCTGAGATGTACCATACTGAGTTCCGGTATTCCATGCACACAGTTGGTCATCATTCACTGAACCAACCGATGAAATAACATTATAAGGATGGACCAGGTCACTAATTGCTTCAACAGTTGAACCAAATGAATTTCTTGCTGGAATTTTACTGATCAGACAGGTTTAAGACTAGCTTTTTAGAAACAATTCTTTCGATTTTTGTGAATAACTGATACCTTTTTCATATTAACATTAGTCGTAAGAACACTTTGCAATATATTGGAACTTACAGGAATGAGAACTTCCGTATGTCCGGTTGGTTTTGATATGATGACTGCCCAACTTTTTCGATGTTGCAGATTGTTGTAGCATGCCGTTACCGTCGGATTTTTGCTTCCGCTTCCGCGTTTGCAGAGTTCCGTCTTTTTTCATTGATATTGGACGTTGCACTTGATGAAGTTTGTAATATAATCCACAAGCACTAAGCAAGAAAACAAAGTGTTCAAAAGTTCATAAGAAAACTTCTGTTAATTAAGAGTAAAGTAACTTGTGTCCAACATCCATTATTGTAGCACTACGATTTTAATTCCTGCGATAAAATTTAGAGAAAAGAAGTTGGAACGCACTTGCATACCGGATGTCCATCAGCATCCCTCCGCCATAATGTTGTATTGGTACCTCGGCAGTTTGCGCAAACCAGATCTTGCCTTCGTTGTGAATTATGCTGCAGCTTAAATAATTTTGATTTACGAAAAATTTTGTATTCTCAAGATAGAATACATCAAATGGAGAATTTCACAAAATTATTTGAAAGTTTTTTTTCTGGAAATTTAAATAGGTAAGTAAATTTTGTGCCTCCATTATTTTTGCAGGATGACTCAGTGACCATAGGAAGCTTGAAAATTGCCTCTTCTGCGTTTTATTGTTTAACATATTGTTGTTAGCAGCTAGCTAATGATTAAAAATAATTCATTTTTACTTGATTTTTTCGCTGCTGCTGTCGAGTTCGACTACCGGAGGAATTACTTCGAACAGATAGCTGTTGACTGTTATCTAATGCCTGTTCACCGTTCTCCACAGTTCCACAAGACGTATTCAGAAATGGCGAATATGAAACAATATGCTGAAAGACAAAAATTCGATGGATCTTAAAAAATTTAGAAATTTCCGCTCAGTTTGCTTAGCCATCCATTCTTGTTAACACTTAATCACTTAAAAAAAATCTCATGATCTTTGTTTCTGTTGCAATCTGAATTGATCATAAATTCCAAGACATCATATTTAAGAATTTACTTCAGGTGAATTATAACAGTCTTTGGTGCATTCCAAATCGATTTTAAAAATCTTTTTTAAAAATCTAAATCACTGTTTAAAAGTTTTTTTTATGAATTTACAGATTTCAATTCGCTTTCCGCATTCGTCTTAAACAGTGCTTTAGAACATACCTGTGACATGTCTGATCGAGCAGTGCTGTAGTGCATCATGAGATCAGATGCGCATTTGGCGCAGATTACTGAAGCACCACTGCATGCAATATCCGAACTATACACTCCACACTGTTGACACTGTGGTGATGCAGTTGCTGATTGTATCGTAGAATGTGCAATAGTTCCGTTTAACTGGAATTTACCGTTCATTTGTCGCTGTTCACATGAATAAAACATTTCTGGATAAAAAATATTTTGTGCAAACTGAGAAGAGGAAAAAAGTTCGCCTAAATTTAATTCAGATTAGTTTAAGGTTTCTAGTACTGTTTCTTTGCAACGTCAAATGTTCTTTAGAAACACCTGATAACATATTGTTGTTCCAAAGGATTTCAAACTTGGAAAAATTGAGTTTATACCGTCTGTGAAGGAAAAACGTAAAGATTTCCATCTGAGCCAGTTCGTTGCGATAATTGATAGGTTGAAAGCGGATCATAATTAGTATTCATTCGAAAAGGATCATAACTGCTGAAATCAATTAAGAAATCCAAAATCGTTAAAAAGTTGAAAGGAATAAAAATTTTAAAGATCTCAAATCAAAAAGTCTTTTTACGATTCTTACAATTAATTGATTCTTTGAAATCTTGAAATTCTAAACAAGAAGTTTTACGTAAACGGCCGATCGCAGTATGCATTGAGTGCAGAGTGATGCAGTATTATGGGCTGCTCTCGGAATAGTGACATTTTCAGACAATCCGTTCTAGCCACAACTTTTTTCATGTAAAGAAATTGCAACTAATTTGATCAATTTCTTGAGAAAAAGTTTTCTGAATATTTTATTTCTTTTTCAACTGCTTAAACTAAGAAATCAAAATTCAAAATTGTTGAACCTCGATAACTGTGCTGTGGCAGTAGCAGCGGTATTATATGTTTGTATAGCAGTCGATGGCATTAGTTCAGTGCCCAGTGACTGTTGCATGATATAGGCTTGTGATGGTACTCCGGTATAGTAATACTGTGGTGTAGCGAGGGCTGAAGCTGTAGCTGTTGAACAACTTGGATACAAGCTGACACCGGACTGACTCATCCATTCCGGATAATGGTGGCATGAAACTGTTGTCGAAAATTCTGAAAATCGCATCTTTTGTACAGCAAAAAAAGATGGTTCAAATTTGTAAACGAAAAAAAAAAGGAAATCTTTGTTGCGATTGAAACTTATTCTTTATTGTAAATTTATTCAGAAATATCTTGACCAAGAAAAGAAATGGAATCCTTGAAAAATTACAAATGCATAATTTTTGAACTCATCGCACACATAACATTTATTCTGTAAGCTTCAGTTAGAAAAAATTCATTAACTTTTTCTACGGACTAAGAGATAAAGATTCATGAAAAAAGTTGCTCAAATGAAATCAACATCCAGTGTTTCAATTAAGTACTCATTAAAAAGATTACGGTAATCCTAATATTCCATAAACATGAAATAAGGTCATATTAAGGAAGTCCTGAATATGCTGCATTTTCGGCAATATGCTGCATTAGAATACAATAAAAATTAATACCAGAAGTTTGAACTAGATTTGGTAATAAGGAAGAAAAATTTGAAGCATCGAACTTCGTTTCCGGTATACCATCATTTGGTATCACTGAGTTTGGCTCTATCACAACTGATTGACGACGCGTAGCATTTGTTTCTGGAAAAAATGTCCTTAATTTTTTTTTTTTGAGATTTCTGGGAATTTCGATGAATAAAGAGTAGTCTTGTAGGTTACCGCAGGAAATCAGTGATATTGGAGGGAAATCAATTTCAAGACCTATTAGGAAATTATATTCTCTAAAACATGCTGGAGTTACAATGATGGGGAACTTTTATAAAATTCTATAGAACTCTATGAAAGTTACTGTTAAATTTCTGCAGTCGTTTAGCTTAATGCTGAAATGCGGCAGCATTTTCCTTACCTAAATTTACGTCAATTTCTTTTTTAATAATATTTGGTACTGATACATTCAGTAAGTTTTTTCCACTGTTATCCTTATTATTATTATCCCTATTGCTGTCACTGTTATCACCGGGCGGTAACTGCGCAAATGAGCTCAGATGACTCGCTGCAACAGCAGCAATATCCTTCATCGCAAACGATGTTCCGGGTCCATTCCAGGTTTGACTCGCTTCCATTTCTTTTTCGCTTGTTGGAAGCTTTTGGTTTTCCTTAAAAAACGAAATGCACTCAAAATATGTAAGAATAATTTTTTCGAGGTAATCTAAAGGTGCTTCATGATAGAAAATGCGATCACGCGCGTGTTCATTAGAACATCCGTCAAATTTATACTTGAAGAAATTTTGTCACCAAGTCTCTGCAATCTTTTAGTGACGATGAAAATAGTGTATTTTATTTGATGAAAATATGTTTCAGTGATTAAGTTATCTTCATCTGATTTATTTTTTATTGATTTATTCCAAGTTTCAAATTGGTAAGGTTATTAATCGTTTACTCATGAACATTGAACTCTAAGAAGAAGCCTTATCTTATCAACTTGCCAACAAATAAAGAACTAAATAAACTAGTAAATGATAATTTATGACTCTGTTGATAGCAAAAACTACTAATCAGGTATTGAGATTATGTGTCTGAGAGTTGTATTGATTTCATCATTAATGCAAAAAGCTTCTTTTCCAAGATTTCTTAACAAATTCGCTTCTTTTATACATAACAATAATAAAATCTTAGAAAAAAAATAAAACAAAATTAGATTTAGAAAAAAGAAGTATCGAAAAATTGCAAAGTTCCAAGTAATTAAGTAATGGAAAGAATAATTGAGGAAAGAAAAAGTAAACAGTAATTTTAGTTGGACGCTTCCGATGGATCGGACGATAACAAAATGATAGTGATAAATAGCAGTAAAGACGAAGAGTGAAGGAAAGAAGTAGGACAGAAAGAGAAGGAAGTTTGATTTGATGACTTTGCTACCGTAACCAATAGAATACTCTCATTTCTATCGAAGCACTACTGACAAAATTTTTATATTAATGCTTTTCAAACAAAAAAAAGATTTGAAAAAAACAAATTTGGAATTGTGGATATCAAGATGATCTTTTTACTCACAACAATTTGAGTATTCAGCTATTACCTTATCCATTCATTGTATTGTTTTGTGATTGCTTTGTTGTTGTCATTCATTAATTAGTGCCTTAACAAGCTCAACTCATTCTGGGCTTTATTTATTTAAGATCGTACTTAGTCTGATTCTTAAAAGGATGCATGCCATTTTTAAATTGTCAAATGTTTTCGAATTCAAACATCTGAAACTTTTGCTTTCGTTAAAATAAAATTCTACATCAAAGTGAAGTGTCTGCATTCCATAACAAAAGTATTGTTTGTTTACTGTAATCTTGAATAATCAGTTTTCGTTCTATCAATTAGTTCACAATTATCTTTATCAAGTCTACACAGCCTAATCAGTTAGTGTATGCTGTGTATATATTATTTTTGTTAATGATAACCTATCAATAGTACTGGTATGATAATCATCAAAAGCAAAAGATATCTATCGCTTCGCCCATCAGCCATTGCATATCACTGATAAAGTCGCTATCTCCCTATTCCCGAACCATTTTATCATATACGAGCACTTCTCACTCTGTTGCTTTCCGCTTCATCTTTTTAAAAATTTCTTCCGTTTCTATAAGAAATCGAGTTACTTCTAACTTTCCGGAAAAAAACGGAAAGATATTGTGCGTACAATAAATTTTTTTCTTCATTTACCATTTGATTAATTGATACGTTATTTTTAATCGGATAGTCTCCAGTTTCGTTTCATAGGGAAGTTCTCAGTGTCACTGAGAATTCGCTGAAATTGAGAAGCTTATTCAAATCATGATAGCCGAAAACTCTTAGATAATTGGGCAGAATGAAGTAAAAAAGGGTGATTTATGGAGTCTCGTTAGCTGTCGCTTGTACTTGCGAAGATGTGACATCATGACAATGTCAACTATCCATCAATGCATGCATTTTTGCACTTCCATGTTTGCATTTCTGTATGAAAATGGTCCCAAAAAGACTAAATTACTTCCTATTTTTTAAAATAATTTCTTCATAAACTCCTACATAATTTATTTACATTTTCATCGATACATATTTCTTGAAGGCTCCTTGAAGCCAGATTGTATTTATTTTCTGATGAAATCATCACAGCAAACAGCTAATAACCTTTAGAATTTATGGAAAAAGTAGATAATCATCGATAAATACATCTTTGAACATTGCCTCAAAATACTGAAATAACGGAAGGGTGATCTATGTTTTGTCGTATTTCCATGAATAAGTTTTTGTATTTATGAAAGTATTTGCTGTTTAGTTGATTTCCATGATAACTCATACAGACATTGTATTGCTTTTATCACTGTAACTTTAAATGAAAGCATTAATTACAAAATGTCCATTTAAATCAAAGCTTAATTCTAATTTACATTTCAATGAAAACTTCGAGTCTAACTTTCAAAGAATTTACTGTCAAAGCATTATTATTTTCTAGGAGCAAATACAGCAAACGATTTTTCTTCCTTTTCTCGTATGTTAGTTGGTCTTATCAGTTGCCAAGCAAATGGTACTTGATAAGGATTTAGTATTACTGTGTAAACAGAGAGACTATACTTCGTTCACAGCAAATTGCTTACCACTAAAATTAATCAGTGATCATTTTGCATTAAAAACAATTTGCCAGCTTTTGATGTTAATAAAATTTTGCAACGA
This sequence comes from Mansonella ozzardi, assembly GCA_029876185.1. Lineage (NCBI taxonomy): Eukaryota > Metazoa > Nematoda > Chromadorea > Rhabditida > Onchocercidae > Mansonella > Mansonella ozzardi. The sequence goes on along the minus strand of JARVGP010000050.1, from coordinate 38,088 downwards.
ATAATTTTATATGTTTGAAAGAATAATAGTACAGATATACAAGATATCAGGGAGAACGTCATTCAAGATTATTAGCGTCTCCGACAATTATATCTTCGCAATACAAATTTTGCTTTTTTCTTAGAGATATTTTAGTGTGCAATATGCTTGAAATCTGATATCAACTCATTCCAAAAAAATTTTTGTGTCATTTTGTAATTTCAACTCAAAATTTCGCGAAAATATTGAGCGCTTATCGAGTTTGAGACTAAAAATTAAAAATGATAAAAAAAAGTGCAACATTTGATTCACAGTTACATTGAAATTGATGTTTATTACCTTATACTTCCAACCGATGATACCTGCATCAGATACATAACATCTCATTATAAACAAATTTTTACAACGATGCATTTCTACAAGCGGTCTTAATTTTACATAATCATTTTCCCAATAATTTATACTGAATCTATTCTGGTTCTTTTTAACTGTACTGAAACAATTTAATTTTCGAGAAATTGCTTTTTTGAAGTGCTTCACCGAAAATTTTGTTCAATACTTTAATTCAAAGAAGGATATGAAAACCGAATGGTTCTTTTTGAATTATGATGCTACTAGTCCATTTTGTAAATTCTTCAGCAATTGGGATGGACCATGCACTTTATATCATGCAATTACTGCAGAACGTCCACTCACTTTCTTTTTTAACTTTTCACAGAGAGCGATCGATCTTCTGGTGCACATATCTGCTTTTAATTCCATTTTGAATTCGAATTCTTCCTGACTGTCTCATGAGTAATTAGGCGTCCTCGAAAGATCTATCGCATGTTACACTGACTTTTAGTCACCTTTGTTACATCCCATTTATGGACATATTATAACCTCAATTATCACCGCAATCACCTGCAAATTCTTAGCCGTAGATCTTGTAAGAAATGCTGAAATTTAATAAACAAACTCTAAATCTACACAGTCCCTTAACTAATTTAGCTACATTCAAAACTTGTACTTGAAATATGAAATAATTGATGCCAGAATGTTTTGGTTTCGTGGGATAGCAACTGAAAAGTGTAAGTTCCGAAACTACTCATTATCAGCCAGCTTGCTATACCAACGTTTGAACTATCTTTATTCAACGGATAATGTCACAACCAAATGCTAACAATGATATCTGAAGGAAATATTTATCTCGGTATTACGGATATATAATATAATATTACAAACAACATAAAAATATGTTTCGCCTTCGCTCGAAATCACGATTTAAATCCCAAAGAACTAAATAATGTTCAAGCTAGCAAATGTATATTTTGCACTAAGTAACAGTTGAACGGATGTAACATGTATCCCTCAATACACATAACTTATAGTTTAAAGTTCAACCGGAATGAATGAAAATAAAAAAGATTAACTAACTTCTCCTATGTTTACAAAGTCCTTACCTTCCTTTCCTCTTGGGAACTTCACATTACAGGATAATCCCTATATCAAGATATATACATGCACTACTCCTGAACAAATGGCTAAAGCTGTGAATATAGTACACATTTCCACCTACAAAAATTAGCTTTCAAGGCCTATAATTTTACAACAGGATAGGAATCGACCTAGACAGTCGATAGTTCCGATATTTTAATAGCATGGAACATCATGCCACTTTTTTTCTGCAAAAATTTGGTACATGATATAAAGAATGTAAAGATAATGGAAGTTCTCATCCATTCTTCACCAATCAACTGAAAAAAATAAATAAAAACAAATTTGGCGCACTATCGTAAAATTCTCCTTAAATTAGATTCCTGACGACCTAAACTTTAAAGTAAGTAAAACAGACTCCAAAAATATCCGTACTTTTGCAAAAAAATAAATGTTCGTCTTAATTTTACTACTATTTATTATGGATTTTAGATTTTTATCATGGATTAGACTACAATTTATACGTTTTAGATTTTTAAATAAGAAAAGGATTAAAACGTTGCTTTGTTGTATGAGTTCCATTGCACGGTGCTCTTGTTCATGACAAGAAAAGAGCAATGGAATAGAAGTAAAAAGATACGAAAGTAAAAAATTAAACAAACACATCTCAAAATTGTAAATGAATTTCTATTCGTTAGTTTTTCCACTGTACAAACTACGGATAAATGTAGAGTCACAAGAAACAAAACGGTCCACATTCTATTAGCGAAACAATACGGATAAATGCCGGGTAAAAATTTAGAGTCGCCAGGAAGAAAGAAACAAAAATAAATTGTAGCTACCTCAATTTCATGAAGTTACAAAAAGTAGTAATGAAAGTTTGCGTAATTCCGCTTTTCTTAAGAAACACTATGGTTGTAAACAATCAGACAGTTCACATAGTTCAAACTTCAACAAATTCGGCTTGAATTCCTTGTCTTTATTTAGAACAGGGACACGAAGAGAGATGTTAACTTCATGAAATTTACAACATATTTCGTAAAATCAATTTCACTCCCATCTGATCACACCCTGCTGTCGCTATTTCTTGTAAAAACACTTAGAATCATGATTTATTATTTTGGAAATTCCGGAAAAATTTTATCTTCAGAATAAACAACCAGTTGCACCGCAAAAGCGATCTTAGTTCTTGTAGATTAACATCAATCCACTTTAACAGAACCGTATATTTTTTCCACGAAAAAGAATGCTGATAAGAAACCAACAGCTCCTAAAATTGTATACTATTAATCGAATAAAAAATTTACTTAATATTACTTCTTAATTGGGTATTTTCCAAACGAAGAGGACAAGATACCCTGCATTTGAATCTCATCAAACTTATCAAAATTACCAAACTAATCCCAAAACAAAATGAAAAGTACCAGTTGCCAAAAAAAACATGAAGACAATGATGAAAGTATATGAGAAATAAAGGATGGTCGACACAGTGCCTGTTATAGTTAGTTTCGCCATAAAATAATGAATACAGTATAGAAAAAGATATATTGCCGTAGAGCCCGAAGTCAAGAATGATCGCCACCACCAATGATAATCCTGTAAAGTCCAGAAAATGTAATTTCAATACTTAAATATGCATCCAATTGCTAATATCCCTTAACTTCCATTCCTCAAATGCCAGTAATGAAAGCGACAATATTTTCAGATTTTATGACCAAAAGCGATCTAAATACTACGCATTTTGTACCATATATCCTATCTAGAGAAATCAAAATCTGAAATTGACTTTCTACTACCTATTATTTGAATTTACTTCATTAAAAATAAAATTATGCAAAATTGAACGCAAGAAACTTCGTTACTTAACAATTAGACAAAAATATGTGCTAATGATTATAAACTATAATTGAAAAACATTAAAAATAATTTCTTACCTCAGCACATAAATGGAAGTAGCAAAGCAGCACTGTAGCTTCGCTGCATGTTATGAACAGGATCAGAAAAACAAGAAAGAGGAAACCAAACATGTAATATGTTTGATGAGCCCTGTAACTTTGGTACCGAGTGCATTTGAATGTTTTCGATAGAAAACAGCCAGAAGAAAATGAACTTGCAATGTATAAAACAAAGAGAAAAATCAGTTCGCAAATCTATTTTCGTTGGGAGAATTTTTTAGAAAAATTTTTTCGAGAAAAAAACAAATCTATTTTCGAATGTAACCAAATCGTGCTTTAAGGCATTCTAAATTTGGCGAGTTAAAGTGAATTGCAAATTTTGGCATAAAAGACAAATTCATGAATCAAAAACGTACCAAATGCTGTTGAGAATAAAGAAAAGTTGAATGAAAATACACCCAAACGGCAAGATACCACCCATGAGCATTCCTACGATTGGTTTCGTGTAGAGTGATTGATCTGGCACTTGTCTCGGGATCTGATTTGTGCGTACTGGATGCGCGATTGGCTGGAATAGAAGAAAAGAATCAATGAATGGCCTCTTCAATTAGAAAGAAGGAATTTCTTCCATTCTCTCTTTTTTGGAATTAAAAAGAATGTTAAGATACTTTTCATATTAGATAGAGTTTTAATGCGTTTCAACACTTTAATGTGTCAAGATTTCCAAACATTTAATATATTAACCAACTGGATATGTAATTCATATATCTTAGCTTACATATTTCTTAACAACCGTGCTCATTACTTTCATATCATGTATGATTTATAGATTGTAGAACTACGATCAAGAAATCTGGAAAACAGTTTGCGTGCAATATATTAAAGACTACTTTGAAAAACTACTGTTAAAAGAGCTTCGTTTCAATATCTTATTGGTACTCTTAGAAAAATAAAACAGTGATATCACATTTTCTTACACGTTTCTTGAAGCCAAAATAGGATCCAATAAATGTTAGCGGAATAGAGACAAAAAGCCATAGAAATAGAAGCACAACAAGTGTGCCAAAAGGTACTGCTGCCGATGAGCCCTTTGACCACAGCAATAGATTTGAAATGAAGAATACTGTAAACACGATTCTGCAATGAAGTAATTTTCACTTTCACATATGCTTTTGGAAAAAGATTTCATTATACTTTTACTACATCGAAAAAAGTTTTATTGTACCCGTGCGTCTTTACTGAAGACTGAACTTGGTATTCTCCATGTCTCTTTAGGAAAATAATCGAATTCTTCTATTCATTTAAAAATAATGTCAAGAACAAACTAGCAGAAACATACCCAGGAACCAGAAAACTAGTCATTAGTAAATTGGTCTTCCAAGCCAGGCCATTCATTGCTAAAATACAAAAAAGATTTAACAAAATGATAAAAATATAATGTCCTTATCAACTAAATCACGCCAGCATCTTCATTTTGGTATTTAATCAGATAACTGGAAGTCAATTATTTTAAGAATTCTTACTTTTATAAAGTCTTGCGGATACGTAGCCAGCAACAATACCAAAGAAAACATAGAGAATAAGTGCGAAGGTCATTAAAGATCCACGATTTGCCGGTGATAAGAAACCAAGACAGGCAAATACTACAAAAGACAGAAGTATTATTTAAATGGTACACTTTTTAAAAATCTTTTATTCAAATACGCTATCTCAAAAGATGGCAAGAAAGATTTTGGTGGAGAGTCAACTACTGCGTACTGCTTGCAAACGCAAGATCTGAGCATCTTTCTTAAAAATTATTTTTCTACGAAGACCGAAATTCAAAAATTTGTGGGAACATTCCGAAATCGTAAATTTCTTGATACTTGTCACATACTCTTCTTACATATGTGTTTTCGTCCAAGATTAATCTAATCATGCACAGTAAATCAAATACAACCACGGGTTAATATAAAAGTCCTAAAAACACCAAAGATTTCCTAATTGAAGAACATGAATCAAGGTTTTAAAAATCATCCAAGATAATCGTGATCAACTTATACCAAGAGTGATAGCAACCATAAACAGCACTTGACATCCACTGCCTACAAATATAGAGAGAAATAAAGCATATCGCGGTGGACGGAAGACATCACCATGAACAAGTTTCCAACCAAATTCTTCTTGCGCATCTTCCTCAAATTTTTCCGATTTCAAAATATAAACTTGAAATTATTGAACAAATTTTCAGAAAAGCTATGATACATTAAAAAGTTTACTGCTTACTGTAGTTTCAACTTGTCCGATTCGAAGATAGAATAACACGTAAAAGCTTAAAATTTTGGCGAATAAAACGTACATTTTTTAAGTAGTATGTAGCTGACTTTATTCGATTTCTGAATGTTCAATAAATTCTTATGTCTTCATTTGAGTATCTTATATCTTATATTTATATATATATATATATATATATATACCTTTCCAGTCGGTCTTGAGGATTATAGCCGTATAATTAAAAAACAATTACACTTTTGAAACCATGTTTATATGAAAAAATATTAACCTCATTATCAAGCTGATTATATCGAATTATATCGCGATGTAGCGTCCGAAGAAGTATCATACCCACCTAAGACGTTAATATTATTCAAAAATAAACGGCTTTTAGGCGGTGTGCATTAAGCAGAAGAATAAAAAAACTATATCACATTCAATCATCTAAATATCAATGAAAAATAAAAATGTACACTAACCAACTCTGAATCTAAGTGAAAAAAGGAATTTTTTTGGCTGAAACAAAAAGAAATAAATCTTCTAATCCAAAAAAAGAATCACCATTCCGGAAAGGAACAAAACGATAACAAGTGAATTCAGGATCGAAAACCATTGAATGTTGGGATGTGGAACTGAATCTAGAATATAATCCCATCGTGAAGACCATTTCACCGGAGTCGTCTGCAACTTTTTTTCCTTTTTTTATCTTTTTTTTTGTGCTTGCCAAAAACGCTATCATGATAGGTTAAAAAGATTTCGAATCGAGTTTTATCATAAAAGAAAAGTTAATAAACGATAAAAATAGTTTCTTTTTGATACGCAGAATATCTGTCATCAACTTCTATGATAAAATGCTTAAAAAAGCAAACCTGCCACACAACAGAATATGTGTAAATAATGTTATCGGGTATTTCATTAGATTTTATGGGAAATGTCTGTGCATTGATTCCGCAATCAAGCTTATTTTTTGCTTCATGCTTAATGCTTCGTGGTTGTACATTGATATGAATAATTCGACCTCCCACATGTTCTTCCAGAAAATTTGGATCCTGACTCATGTTGCGATACTTGATGAGAATATCGACATGATTGAAAATATAGTAGCTGTCAGGGTTCCTGTACCGTGAATCTAAAACACACGCATCTTTCGGCCTACCATCACTCGTCACGTAACAGCCCATCGGGAAACCTGTTGTGCAGACATTCTGATTTTGTTGATTGATGAAACAGAATGTCACTGGCATATTATCTAATATCCTGAAATAGGTCTGAATCGTCCATTTCATCCGAGATACAATAAATTAACAAGTATAACATAAACACTAAGAGTCTAGAGTTGTCTTGCACTAGGAATCAATTCTAAATGCCGAAATATTAACAAATCTATTTTTGCCATCACTACACTCTACGTTGTGAAAATATGTACCGCTCATATATGAGTATTTATTAACTGTTAAATAAAACGCTGTTAAATCTCAAAAAGGAAACAATTTTTAAAAAAGCACCAGTGATGTTGATAATTTAATTTCATTCCTTTTCGAAGCAACCACATTTTTTTCTGCGCTTGTGGATCATTATTGTTATATTTCTTTTCACACAGCAGCACACATTGTTTCTGTTCATTGAAGCTTATCTAAAAATTGGGAAGAGACAATGTTTTAAAATAATTTTGCTAACATGCAACATTTCTCGATAATGTATAGTTGCGTAGTAAGAAGAGATACTTTAGGTTATTTTTTTAAGCATGGTTTCTTGCATGGCTTCTTCAATAAGGATATAAATGAAAGCAAGCAGTGATTTAAAAAGGAGAAATCTAAACAATTATTTATAATACATAAATTTCCACTTCCTCAATTTCATCTCAAAGAAGTCTAAATTAAGGAAATATAGCAATCTGTTAAGCAGATTCATACTTTATATGGGCTAGGCCTAATTCGTTCTCCAAACAGCACTTGGCCGAGATTCTCTACTGGTGATTCATTTTCACTACCAATACAGAAATCGAAACTGAAACACAGCAAAAGTTAAAAATTTGTGAGCATGAATGCCGTATATTAATTTAAAAATAAAGTATTCGCAATAGTGAAAAAGAGTAAAAGAATTTACCTATGGTATTCAAATGGAATGACGCTTTGGTCGCTATCCAAACGATTCACGTAAAGAGTTACGTTACTCTAAAAACCAACAGTATTTCTTAAGATTAAGCAGTTGTTGCCATTTTTTATGAGCAAATATAAGTAAATGAAGTGAGTGTAACGTAGCGATACAATTATGAATATTAGCAATGAAATGAATTTATGCTACCACATTTCAAGTAGATGTAATACAAACATTTTGTACTATTGATTTAACTTAATAACTAAAACTAGGGGCTGCGATATTTTAGCTGACAAAATGGTTATTGGTAGGACATTTATAATAAATTTACGGACAAAAAAGTAAGCCCTACAAGACATTTTCAATGAGTTTTTATTTGGAATTTAGAAAGCAAAAACCATACCGGACACGACGGTTCCGCAACTTTACTTTCACAAAAATTGACTGGTGCCAAACCAGGTAAGTAGAAACCCGTGCAAACATATGTGCAAATGCAAAACAACGGAATGATACTACTCACACTTCTCATTTTGAAAGCCAAATATTTGGTCTGTAATTGAAAAAAAAAAAAAAAACGATCTACAACGGCATTAAATTGTACATCAACGACATAAGCAATCCTGAAAGCGAAATAATGTTCGAATAATTGTTTCAACTAAATAATGTTAACGCAAATAATGTTTCATCCCTTTTTTTAACAAAACAAAATTTTGCTACTAAACAAAATATCTCACAAATGACATTAGATCACTCATTAAACATAAATGATCATATTGAAACAAACGATAAGCGACCAATATCATCTATTTGAAATTACTTCAGTAGTTCAGGCAATTAACAGATGCCTGTTCCGGTATTAACACCAGAATACAATTAATACGTCATACTACCGTAGTGAGAGAAATGTTATAATTTATTATTTATATATAAATAAAAGACACAAAAAGAAATTAACAGAAACAGAATCACACTGAAATCTCTTTCTGTATTCACTTGTTACCTCCCGTTACTATTTCCCCTCTTTTTCCATCATCTTTGGAAAGGAATCAGTTATCGGATTTACGCAAAACATGAATGTAAATGAAAGTGATGGATTAAATACTAGTTCTTTGTTCCATAAAGGAAAAATAAGCAAGCCAGATGGTCCTGCCGGTCTTTTATAAATACAACGTGAAAATTTTCACGTTTTAAATATACAAATAACAAAAGGAACAATTTCGAAAAAACTCATATCTCCGAACAAACACGCACTTGGTAACGTAGGAAAATAGCATCAGTCTCCAAGAAGAATATCCTCCAACAATTATCTCATTGACTGAGGCGAAGAAACTTCATTTAACGCAGCCAACGGATACCAAAACTGGGAAGTGTAAGAGTCATCACAGCTAAACAGAGACATAAACAGCATAAGTCCGAAGACGATTTATTCAGCAGACAAAGTGAGGCGGACTGCATCCATTAACCAAGCAGACTGGGTGCTCCATTAACCAGGTGGACTGGATGCTCCATTAACCAGGTAGACTGGATGCTCCATTAACCAGGTGGACTGGATGCTCCATTAACCAGGTGGACTGGATGCTCCATTAACCAGGTGGACTGGATGCTCCAT